>PVKU01015879.1:0-16602 GCA_004027475.1 Anoura caudifer | reverse complement strand
TTCCCCAATCTGGCAAAGGAAATAGACTTCCAGGAAGTCCAGGAAGCTCAGAGAGTCCCAAAGAAGTTGGACCCGAGGAGGAACACACCAAGGCACATTATAATTACATTAGCCAAGATTAAAATGAAGGAGAGAATTCTAGAAGCAGCAAGGGATAAGGGGACAGTCACCTACAAAGGAGTTCCCATCAGACTGTCAGTTGATTTCTCAAAAGAGACCTTACAGGCAAGAAGGGACTGGAAAGAGGTATTCCAAGTCATGAAGGTCAAGGACCTACATCCAAGATTGCTGTATCCAGCAAGGCTGTCATTTAGAATGGAAGGGCAGATAAAGTGCTCCTCAGATAAGGCCAAGTTAAAGGAGTTCATCATCACCAAGCCCTTACTATATGAAATGTTAAAGGGACTTATCTAAGAAAAAGAAGATAAAAAATAGGACAGTAAAAAGACAGCAAACTCACAGATATTAACCAGACCTAAAACAAAAGCCAACTAAGCAAACCACTACAACAGGAGCAGAAACACAGAAATGGAGATCACATGGAGGGTTAGCAATAGGGGAGTGGGAGGAGGAGAGAAGGGGACAAGGTACATAGAACAAGTAGCACAGATGGTGGGTAGAAAATGGACAGGGGGAGGGCAAGAATAGTGTGGGAAATGTAGAATGTAGAAGCAAAAGAACTTATGACACATGGGCATGAACTAAAGGGGGGAATGTGGGTGGGAGGGGGTGTGCAGGGTGGAGGGGAATGAAGAGGGGGAAAAGGAACAACTGTAATAGCATAATCAATAAAATATAATTTAAAAAAGTATTAAATTTAGTGTCCATTAGAAGTCCTGTTTCAAACATATAGTCACAGGCCCAACTCTCAGGGAATCTGTTTTAGTAGATTTTGGGAGCAAGGGGACAACTCAGGTTCAGCTTTTGAAAATAAATATCCCTGTAGGTGACCCATGTGGGGCCATGGACCACAGTGTGAAAAATACTAGATCATTCTTCCTAAGTTATAACGTTCTATACAAATAATTTACACACTTTCTTTTTCAAATAAAATTTATTTAAAAAACAAACCCAGTTTGTGAAACGAATCAGAACTGAAGGGCTCTGGTTAGAGTTGGAAAAGAGGCCCCAAGACTGCTGCCTTGGGCCTTCCCCTCCCCCCACGGCTGCAGCATTAGAAGTAGCTCTGGAAGTTCATTATTTTACAGCCAGTGCCAACAATACCCTCGTATCAATCCCACTGAATAAACTTCAAAAAAAGGTAAGTAATTATGTAGGCTTGACTATAAGCCAAAGGGAAGCTGAAAAATACAACAGGTATAATTTAACTAGAATTTTAAAATGTGTATGGTAGTGCGATTGATTATGCACACACAATTTGCATAAGTGAAAATACAATGTCTGCAACATAATAGGTCTGCAATACAATTTAAGTGAATAGGTGCCTAATTCATTCAGAAATTTGGGTAAAATAGCATTTAAGGGAAGAGACTTGTCATTCTGTGATTGTCAATTTTGGGTACAATCCACAACAAAGTAACAGCCACAATTTCTTCCACTGGAATACTTCCAGGCAACAAAAATAATGAATTTGTTAAGTAATGAATTTGTTATTACCCACTGCAAGCCACACACCCTGAACACCTGCTGAAAGAAAGAATTCTCTAGTTACAAATGTGCTTTGAACATGCTGTCTAGAGCAGACCCATTCTGCATGAAACATGTAGCCAAAGTGAGAAAGGAGTGGAATGGAATATTCAAATAAGAAAAAATATGTGGATGACTACAAATTGGTGTAAATGGAACATCATGTAGAAAACTGTGTGCTTTCTTTTCTGGATTTACATTTTATACACAAATCAGATGATTAGTTCTTGGTCACAGCAAATGTTCATGAAATGGCTTTGGAGGTAACTTGCTAAATTGTTGCCACAGACAGAGCCCCTCCCTCCTCAACAAATATTGGGCAAGATTTACACTGTCTGTAATGGCAAAAAGAACACAGAAGTTAGTATTCTCCATGTAAACCCTTCTTCTCATAAGCCCATTGGTTTCTGTTGATTCTCTCAACGTTTATTCAAAAGAAGCTGGCATGGGATGTTGCCTAGCAACAGCATGCAGTGTACTTTTCTACCAGCCCATGGAGATGCTTTCTCTGGACTTCATGTCGTTGAACACCATGGTTTTGTAAATGATGAGTATCTCTTTGGAACTTTTCTTCCCTCCCTCCAAATAAATGCCTGAAGAAGGCTATTTTAATACCCACCATTAATCATAAACATTGAACTTGGCTTAACAAAACCATGAAATAAGAAGGGACATCAGTGGCAACCCTCAACTTCTCTGACCATTGACCTCAGAATCAATAGGAGCATACAACTTATTGAGGATTGCAATATATATTTTCTTTGAATGAACTATGACTGTTCAATATCACCCATACTAATATTTAATTAATGCCTGCTATGTGCCAGACATAATTCTAAGTGTAAACCATGGTTTATAGTTTATCTGTAACATCTATTCATATGATTATAATTTAATAGCATCAATTCACATTAGCCACTGAAATCTGTTCAAGTGGGTTGCCCTTGGGGTAAGAAGGAGACTAGAAGGAGTGATACCAATGTCCCCCACCTTATCATTAGCAGCCAATACTTTACAAGTGACTGTAATCAAAAGAAAAATAAATGTTTTTGGAGCCAACTGTGAGGAAAGTGCTGCATGGAATAGGACTAGGGGGTGAAGTTAGCAAAACCAAGGGAAGCGTTTTAATGATGGATACATTTTTCAATGAGATGAGCTTTTCCCAGGCCCTACCAGGTGTTTTTTTGAGCTACCACGGTGAGTCACTGGTTTGACAAAGCCTTCCCCCACAACTTTGAGGCATTAGAAGGTTGTCAGAAAACTCACACCTGTGGTGGAGATCTGTTTTTGAAGTTGTAGAGGATTACCAATTAATGAATTCTCATGTTACTCTTTTATAGCTGGGTGCATCTGAGTGAGACCTAACCACAAAGGGACTCATTTGAATATCATTAATTCTAACTTCCAGAGACTGGTGTCTATTCTGTTTGCCTTTGAATTCTGGAGACCTGATAACTCCAATAGTCTGATTGGCAAAATCCTTAATTCCTCTCAAGTAGATCTTTTTTTTTTAACTGCAGATGCATCAAGTCCACTAAGCAGGAGTATAAAGTATTTTGGCTGGCTGACTGCAATAAACTTTGCAAGACGAATGCCCATGTGCTGGGCCATGGCCAGACATGGAAATGTAGAAAGGATCACAAGTTCTGAAAGCCACTTTGCTGGTAGTAAACACACTCTCCAAAAAATAAAAAATAAAAGACACTTGGTCAATACATAACACTCGGCTTGGTTAGCTTGGGTCAGCTTGGTACCTGGCAGGTAATAGATGCTCTAAAGGGCCAGCTTGGTACTTGGCAGGTAATAGATGCTCTAAAAATGTTTCTCAAATAAATAGTACCATTAATAAATCCTCTACCATTACATCAGTTGTGGTATTCTTCAACCTGCTCTCAGGTTCCCACATGACATAGAGAATAGATTTTATTTTATCCAGAATAATTTCTAAATTTGCCTAAAAGTGCAGAGTATAATATAACAATTATACATATTTTAACCATTCATAACTAGTCAGTGTTAATAATTTGTCACATTTGAGATTTTCACTAAGAGAAGTATTGATAAGTAATACTTGTTGAGGGTTAACCATGCACAGACAATTTTCCAAGTTCTGTACATACACTAATTTGATTAAATCTTATAAAAACTCTGGGAGATAAGGTTGTTATTACTCAACTTTACAGAAAAAAATTGAGGTATAGAATTTTAAGATTATGCCAAGACACACAGATTTAAGAGGCTGAATTAGTTTTCTAGGGCTACCCCAACAAAGTACCAAAGGCTGGGTGGCTTAAACCACAGAAATTTATTTTCTCATAATTCTGGAGGCTAGAAATCTAAAATCAAGTTGTCTGCAATTTTTTTTTTCTCTGAGGCCTCTCTTCCCAGCTTGTAGATGGCTATTTTCTCCTTGTGTCTTCACATAGTCTTCCTTCTGTGCATGTCTCGTGTCCTAATTTTTCCTCTTCTTGTAAGACACCAGTCATACTGAGACAGGATAGTGAGAAGCAAGGAAAATTCCTGGGCAAGTGGAACAGGGAAACTGAGACAGATAGCTGAACACAGTGGCTGAGCAATTTACAGCCAGGTGCAGATGGTCACCAGATCAGAAGGGACCCCCCCCACCCCACCCCAGTGCCTAGCAGGGAGCAAAACAGGGAAAACAAGGGCCACGCACCCAGGGTAACCTTTCTTCCTTGGAGATAACACCGAAGCTCCAGTTGTATTTCAATTCCAGGCCCAGAAAAGCAGCAAAGCCAGGACCCACACCAAAGACCTCCTGTCCTGTCACTGACCGATCAGTGGAGACCATGACCCTGAAAGGACACACCTGGAGAACTGATGAATATTCTGCTGAAATCTTCCCCAAGACATCCTCTAAGATTCTCCCCTGCAAGAGGAAGATAAACACCTCAAGGCAAAGGACTCAGTGGGAACACTCTCCCTCTGGGGAACAGCCAGTGCCATCTCCTTTTTCTTCCCCCCTACCCCACACTTCTTTCTTCACAGGCACAGATCTCCTAAAATCTAAGGCAGTGGATGGCTTGTCCCAGGCTGGTCCCCTGAGCCTGTCCCCAAGGCCCCCTTTCCCCTGACTTCCCAGTGAGCTCAGGCAGCCCAGCCTAGGCTCTCCTGTTGCTCCTTCTATGCTGAGCCCTTCCTTGTTTCACTGTCACAGCTTTAATAAATGTATCCTCACAGTCACCTGGACTCATGTTGTGAAGCCTTTCCTACATGAATTCACACGCTACAGCTGGCCCTAGGCAGACCCACCTGCTCAGGGCCAGGCCCCCGTCCAGTAACAATATTGGACTAGGATTGAATTAGGACCCTAATAACCTTAACTTAATTACCTTCTTAAAGGTCTCGTCTCCAAATACAGTCATGTTCTGCGGTACTAGGGATTAGGATGTCGAAGTATAAATTTCAGGAGGACAAAATTCAGCCCATAACAGAGGCAGAGATGACATTCATTCCTAGGATACTGTGGCCCGAAGCCCTGTCCTTCCTGTTCACAACAATTTCCTCTGGTGACAGCGAAGTCCCCATTGCACACTTTCTCAATCTCCACCTCCCATACCCTCCTCACAGAGGGAACACTCACAAGGCTTATGTTTCTTTTAGAAGTTACCCCACATAACATGCATCCTTGATCATATGTTTTTTCTAACAAGTATTAAGTTAAAAAGATATCCACCCTTCTTCCAAACAAGAATCTTTTAAATGTTTTAACTTATCTCCAAGTAGCAAATAGCATCATTTGTTCACACCTTTCGTATTATTGGTGCCTAGTAACTTAACCATCATTTTAACCACCTCTCACCTGTATTAGTTAATAATGCCACTATTTATGAGCCAATGTGCGTTTATGTTACCAACATGCTTGACTGATTTATTTCATCATGACTTTTTCTTCCATTTGGGCTCATTTTCCTTGTTACTAAAGCGTCTGCATGAGCACTTCTTCCAATGAGAGTCTGAAAGTAGGAATGTACTTCATCTATATACATGTGGAAATGTCTATCACTCTTACTTGATACAGTTTAGGTCCAAGTTATTTTCCCTCAAAGCTTTAGGATAGGATTCCATTATTTTCTTGGATCTATTGTTCCTGGTAATTAACTCCTATAATCTTAATTGTCATTTGTTCCCACTTATGACGGTAACCTAACTTTTCTCTCTGATGTCTTTATTTTTTTTTCCCTTAAAGTTATGCAGTGTCTACATGAAGGTTTATTTATATTTACCCTATTTAGGACACATGTTCTTTTTTCCATTCTAGAAAACTCTCAGTAATTACTCTTCAAATATTCTCTCATCTATTTATTCTATCATTATAGATCTGTACTAGAAAAGGTTGTAGGTTTACACTGTATCATTTATATCTTCCATGTCATTACACTTACCTTCATTTTCAACTCCTTATGTCTCTATAGTGAGTTCCAGGTGATTTTCTCAACTTCGTTATTTACTCTACTTTACTAATTCTCTCTCTTCCTGTATCTAAACTGCTGTTTAACCTGCAAAGTGAACATTTTCTTCCAAGGCACAAGTTCTTTCCAAGCTCCTTACTTCCCAGCATCCTGTTATAAGCTAACAGCCATTTCAAAGAGTGTTGTTCATAAAGCTCATGACACTGTAGTAAAGTGTTTTCCCAGATAAAACAACAGTAAAAGAAAAAGGTCAGAACCTGATTCAAGCAGTCATTTTTGAAGTAATTCATGGATTATCTATTGCATGCATTGCATTCATTGAGAGTTTGTACTAAGAATAGTGCTACTGTAAAGCAAGCATTCCCCAGAAATGGTAATAAAATGCAGCCATAAAAATAAAATAGAGATAAATAAAATAGAGATAATAAATAGAGATATAAAATAAAATAGAGATAATTATTTTAATTATCTCTATTAATAAATAGAGATATTTATTATCTCTATTAATAAATAGAGATATTTATTAATAAATAGAGATAATAAATCTCAGTTCCTTTCCCTTATTGATGATGGTTTCTTTAGCTGTGCAGAAGATTTTTAATTTGATGTAGTCACATTGGTTAGCCAAATAAAATAGAGATAATTATTTTAAATAATGTTAATGATTTTAATGGTTGAACATTTTAACTAATTCATCGTAATTGGTTACTTGTTACTAATCAAGGAATATGATTCAAAAACTAGGAGCAATAGGTTCTACAGAGAGCATATCACAACCCTACTGATATCGGCAGCATAACTTTTGCCTTGAAAACTGCATTCTATTAGAATCAAATGAACAAACTGGACTAACAAGCAAAATACAGACAGACTCATTGATAGAGAGCAGGATGACAGCTAAGGGGGTGGGGGAGAGTACAGGAGTGGAGAGATTGAGCAAAACGGAAAAAGGACTCATGGACATGAACTGCAGAGTGGTGATTGCGGGGGGGAGGGGGAGTATGTGGAGACTAAATGATAATGGAAAAAATATAATTAAAACATTCAAAAAATAAATTGTAGCAGAGAACACAAGTGACTTAGCAGGTACATATGTGATTATGCTAAAAATAAAGACTTTTGAGTAAAAAAAACCCCTGCATTCTAAAGCATTTCAATCCTCTTTCCTGTATATGTTCTTTATGGTAAACTGCTAGGACTTTGATTTCAGTTCCATGTTTAGAATTTTTTTATCAGAAATGGGAAACAAAATGTGAAATGTGATACATTGAAGAAATGTATATATTATTTTTATAGCTACAGGTTTTTAAAATTATTTTATTGTTATTCTATTGCAGTTGTCCCAATTTTTCCCCGTTTGCCCTCCTCCACCCAGCCCAGCCCCGACTCTCACAGTCAATTCCCACACTGTTGTCCGTGGGTCATTCAGACATGTTCTTTCACTATTCTCTTCCCCATCCATCCACCATTATCATCCTCCGACAACCCTCTGGTCACTGTCAGTTGATTCCATATTTCCATGCTTCTGGTTCTTTTTTGCTCGTTGGTTTATTTAGTTCATTAGATTCCTCTTATAAGTGAGATCATATGATATTTCTCTTTTACCAACTGGCTTATTTCACTTAATATAATATTCTCCAGTTCCATCCATTCTGTTACAAAAGTTAGGAATTCCTTCTTTCTTTCTGCTGTGTAGTATTCCATTAGGTAAAGCACCACAGTTTTTTGATCCACTCATTCACTGATAGGCACTTAGGCTGTTTCTAGTACTTGGCTACTGTAAATAACACTGCTATGAACATAGGGGTGCTTAAGTTCCTTTGAATTGCTGATTTGGGATTCTTACGGTATAGTCCTAGCAGTGGAATTGCTAGGACTATTGCTGGGACTTAATTTTTTGAGGGAATTTCATACTACTTTCCGCAGTAGCTGCACCAGTCTGCATTCCCACCAACAGTGCACTAGGGTTCCCTTTTCTCCACATCCTAGTCAAGACTTGTTGTTTGTTGATTTATTAATGAGAGCCAGTCTATGTGAGAGGTGCTATTTCTTTGTGGTTTTAGTTTGCATCTCTCTGATGATTAGTAATGTTGAGCATCTCTTCATATGTCTACAGGCCATCTGTATGTCCTCCAAGGAGAAGTGTCTATTTAGGTCCTTTGCTCATTTTTTAATTGGATTATTTGTCTTCCTGGTGTTGAGTCATATAGTTCTTTATATCTTTGGAAGATCAAACCCTTGTCCAAGGTATCATTGACAAATATGTTCCCCCATACAATCAGTTCCTTTCCCTTATTGATGATGGTTTCTTTAGCTGTGCAGAAGATTTTTAATTTGATGTAGTCACATTGGTTTATTTTTTCCTTTATGTCCCTTGCCCTAGGACATATAAGGGCAAAAATACTGCTATGTGGGATATGTGAAATTTTACTATCTATATGTTCTCTAGGACTTTTATGATGTCATGAATTATATTTAAGACTTTTATCCATTTTGAGTTTATTCCAGTGTATGATGTAAGTTGGTGGTCTAGTTTTATTTTTTGCATATAACACTCCACTTCTCCCAACACCATTTATTGAAGAGGCTATTTTTACTCCTTTATATGTTCATGCCCCCTTTGTCAAAATATAGCTATAATTTTTAATACCATATTATTAATCTAAATTTTATTCTTGCTAGCCTTTAAATCTAAGCTTTTTTTTAGATAAAGACTTTGGATACATTAAGCTACTCAGTCTATTCAGACAATGTGAAACTTCTTTTATTTTAATAAGCTTATTGAGTGAGAATTAGTTTTCCACATAATTTATAGAGTACTTTAAGCATTGAATCATAATCCTTTTAAAATCAAACAAACTAAAAATATCATATAACAAACCTTCAAGACCATTGAGATAAATTTCATTTCACCCTTAGTCTATCCCTCTAACAGTTCTACTTGAGGCAAGTCAGTGTCTCAACATGACTTGGGATTTATCTTGTGATTAACTAGTCATTTATTTTTCTTTGATAAGGTGGCTATTTTTATCCTAAATAATTCTTTCATCATAAGGACAAAGGCGTGTCCCATTTCTCTTTGGTAGATAAAAGGGTAGGGAGAGGAACAGAAGGAATGGTGGCGGGATAACAGAGCAGAGCTGCTTTGGAAAAGGACAGAGAGTCTGTGGAGCTGTGGTACACAGAGTAGAGATGGGAGTGGCAGAAGGCCAAATCGTACAGGCTCTTTGTCTTGTTATACTAATTAACAAGTCCTGTAGACAAGAGGAAATACTAGAGGTCACTAAGGAGGTAATGACATAATCAAATTTATTTTAAGGAAGACCATACCAGTGCCCCTCTTGGAAGATTGATGGGAATGAGGACAGAAATCAGGAAAGAGGCTGTTACCTTGAGTCCAGGTAACAGACAATGAGAACTTGGACCAAGGCAATGACAGGGGGCATTCCTAAAATAGAACCACTGGATTTGGTTAACAATTGACTGTGAATGTATGTAATTAGCAATTAAGTGTACTGTTACTACAGGGGAGATTCAAGTCTGAGGAAGAAGACTGAACTCAGTATAGGACATGTTAAAATCAACATGCTGAGCAAGGTGCTTAGTGTACTAAGTGAGGGATATCCAGAGGAATATGTTGTATCCACTTCTTTTCACCTATCGCATCCAACAAATGCACCTCAACTACCTGTTGTGCGCAGCCATTGTCTCCTGATCACATGTCTACCTTTCATAGCGGACTTCACCCAAGGACAAGGCTGGATTCTACCGCCAGGGAAAGCAAGTCTGAGACCAGGGCCTGTGCATTGGTTAACATCAGGAGTAGATGTACAGAACGTTGCCTTGCCAACATTAGACTATTTTTCTGCACTTCATAGTCTGATCGCTGATTTTCAATCACTTAATTCATATTTTCTCCTCTAACATTATTTTAATCATAGTCTTTAAAAATATTGGCTATATGTCACTTTTGCAGAATGTGTTTAGAAAGAATGGCTGCTCTCCCTTCTTCTTTCCCAGTATATTTCTGTGCCTAATTATCCCCAATTGATTCTGTCTCCCATTGCCCATCCCATTCTCAAAAGACTCTAGCTCCAAATTACCAGACTCCTCCTCATTTTCTCCACCCTGCTGTGGCCCAGTTATGCTAAATTCCATTATTCCGAAGCCCAGAGGACTAGACCCAAAGTTCCTGTAATTCTTCCTGTTTATAGTCAGAATTGCACCCAGGGACTCCAATATCATGTAGCCTGAGGGTCAAGTGACTTAAATGTGAAGAGATGGGAGCTATAGAACATGAAATCAAGTCAATTCTCCAAAAAGGTTTTATACTAGCATTTGCAAACATTTCTCCTTTTCCTAATCTTGTGCTGAAACTCTGGAGACAGAGAAAAAATCTTTATTCCTCTCAGGTATTATCAAGGTTAAAGTGCACTGTTTGTATTTCAGCCAAGAAATTTTTTTTGTGTGTGTGTGCAAAATCAAGGGGGAAGTGGACACAGAGTTGAAGGAATAATGATATTCAGATCATCAGCTCTTTTTTTTATCTTGTTACAGATTGTCCACTCAGTAATTTACCCTTGGACATTTTTAGTCTCAGGTCAGACTTCCTTCTGCCATTTGGCATTCTCCCAGGCACCATCCTTTTCCATCAGTCAGTGTAAACATTAGCCAAGCATAATTAGGAAGGTAAATCTGCTGTAGAAATGATCATGATTTCATTTAGAATTAGCCAGTGTTGAACAATGGGTAGTCAGTTAATTTTCTTTTCCTGGAAATTTAAAAACAAATAACAGACTAATCATCAAGACACAGCTGAAGTGGGTCTAAGTTATCCACTGCAGCTTGTTTTTCTGACAACAATGCTTTTAATTATTCTCTTATTTCAGTGCTATGAAATGAGTCTTTGGGTATGAAGAAAGAGCACAGAGATTAAAAGGAAAAGTAGAAAAAGACAGCAACAGAGACCATTGTGTGGCTTGAGCCTATCATATAATGTAGCTATTTCAGCTGCACACAAAACTCACTACTTATATTGGTTTGCAGAACTGACAGTCTGTTTTGCCAGGATGATCAACATTAGCAAGCAGCATCCTACTGTTCAGCTGTGGATTTAGTCTGGAGTCATGGAAGAGGATAATATGCTTACGAATAGCACCTCTCAGAGTGTGAAGTGCACCTCCTGGGCTGGCAGTCTAACCCTGGTTCTGGCAGGGCCCCAAGCAAGGTGAAGGAAAGGGAAGGAGAAATTAATGAATGATATTGCCTCTTTTACTTCGGATTTGCCAAAACTAAAATCTGGCATTGCGTATGCAGGGCTGAAATACTCCACAGATAGTTGCTTTCACAAGCCGGATTGAAATTGATATGGCTTAGTAAAATACAAAAATGAGCACTGGATCCTCCAACCATATGGTAAAAGCAAAAGCCTGACACCATCTCCTTTTCTTCTCCATCACCAGCGCTTGCATATTCCTAATCTTCTGCCTTCAGAAAACATCTAGACCTGAAATCCTGAACACTGAGTTTTTAAAAGCTCCTGTGGCAATGCCTTCAAGATCACGATGTAGGCTGAAAGTCCCCAGACAGAGCAAACAGCAGTATTCTCTTAATATGTATACAGTTAGCCATACTCACTAACTACAATGAGTTAACTATTTCCCAGTAAATAATCCTGCTGAAATAAAGCCTTAATTTTCTCAGCCAGTCCCAAATGAATTATAAAGATAATCCATTTATCAATTATAAATATGCCCAGTGGAAGCTATTATGGTACAGCAAATATGTGTCTTCTAACCAAAGATGATGTTATTGCTATATTCTGTGACAGGGTTTTCTCTATGGATCATCTCTCCAGCAGTGGTAATGAATTTACACACAACTACTGACATGCTATTATTCTTGTTGCCGGTGACCAAAATCTCCATTTGTTAGATGGTTGGTCAGAGTGGGAATGATTACAGCAAAATAGGGTAAAATTTGTGGATTTTTTAACTATGTTAATTTGTTTACTACTAACAAAATTTGAATAGCCTATACAGTTTTTTTAAATGGTGTGTGCTACTCCATAAAGCAATCAAAGCACATTATGTACATTATGTCACATAGGTATATTAAATTGATTAAGGTAAAATATTTTCAGTAAATTATTATTAAAAGAATCATTCTAAAAAGAATTTTTTTTATTTTAAAGATTTTATTTGTTTATTTTTAGAGATATGGGACAGGAGAGAGAAAGAGAGGGAGAGAAACATCAATGTATGGTTGTTTCTTGCACAACCCAAACAGGGGACCTGGCCTGCCACTCGGGCATGTTCCCTAACTGAGAATCGAACTGGCAACCCTTTGGTTCACAGGCCGGTGCTCAGCCCACTGAGCCACACCAGCCAAGGTCTAAAATGAATTTCTTCTATGTAGATGACAATTAAATTGAGTTATAAACATAACCATTACACTCTTTCTCAAGAGGTTTATTATATGAGTCCTAATTTTATTGCTTTAGACCAAAACTAGTATAAAATAAAGCACAGGTATAAAGTGATGCTTAATTAAATTATTAAAACTAAATCAAATAAAATTAAATTAAACTACTCAGCATTCATTTTGAAAAACAAACAACTATGCAACTATATCACCATCTCTTTTGAACTCAAATAACTCTACCTTAGGCTTTTTAAGAATAGTGTAAATAATGTCTCCAAATTCTAAATATTCTGTCACTGTCAGATAGTAACTTATCATCCTAATATTAATCAAAAGTAAATATTAATTATAATTTTATTTACTACCTTATCCTATGGTTTTAGGTAAATAGATAAATAAAAGATGACACAGAAGTTTCCCTATCTTGCAAGCTTCAGATATAGGGTCACCTACATAGGAGATAAAATATGACTAAAACAATATAATATGAGGATATGGACTATATAATCTCTTAAGGAGGTTTCTTCCAGCTCTATGACTTTATATTTAGATAAGAAGCATTAGAATAAAGTGTATTGTCTTTTTAACTTGACATTTTTATTCCCCCCTTCCCCCATTGATAGGACATGTGCTTAGGAATACAAGGAATACAGAGTCCTTACCATTTACAAATTCAGTTTATTTATAGTTATAATGAAAATAATAATATCTTCCCTACATACTTCACATGGTAAGTTTCAAATGGCACAGGAATATGAGAGCAGTTTGCAAAACTTAATGTCCTATATAAAGGTTAATATTGCACATTTGTTTAGCTGTTCTCTCTTGTTGTCATAATGATAGATAAACACTAAATCAGATTTTATTAGGATTGGTAAAATGCATTTTTGCAATACATGGCCATGATGAAGAAATGCAATTTGACATTGAATGAATTTGGAATTATTTAAAACCAAAGGACAAAAATACGATATATGTTATCAAAAACTCAGTAGGTGAAGATATCATCAGACTGGGTATATCAGAAGATGGGATTAGTATGCTTAAAGACAGAACAATAGAAAATGTTACAATTGAAGCACAAGTTTTAAAAAAATGTAAAGGAGGAAAACATTATAAATACCTGAGAAAAATGCTCAAAAGCTCTAACATGTGCAATTGTAGTCCCAAAACAAGAGAACAGAAGGAGCAGAAACAATATTTGAAGAAATAATCATTGAGAATATTTCAAGGACATCAAGAAGCTCCATGAACCTAAAGCAAGATAAATACAAAATGAAACCCACACATAAACGTATCCAACTTAAAAATCTAAAAATAAAAGATGAAGAGAAAAATTTTTAAAGCAGTCAGAGAAAAATTATGCATATTAAGAAGCATATTAAGTCTGATGACTGCCAGAACTATAAAATCCAGAGGATAATGGAAGACCTTCAATATACATAGAGAAAAATCCATCAAGCTAGAATTTTATACAAAGCAAAAACTATCTCTTTCATAAAGCAAAAACTATTTTTCATAAAATATGAAAATATATAATTTATCACCAATAGATACATTTTACAAAAGTATACTAAGAAGAGTTCTTTAAAGGTAACAGAAATAATTGCAGACAGAAATACAGAATGACAGGTAGAAATGCAGAACACAGAAGGATTTTGTTGCATGAATATAGGATGTTGGAACTTCAGCTATCTGGCAAGCGTGAAAGATATATTCCTGAAACACAGAGAAAGGCCAAAAGATAGAAAAAGTCCTTATGGCGTCATTGAACTACTGAACTAACCCTGGTACTGCCTCTTATAGACTTCTTAAGTTAAATAATAAATGATCCTATTGTTTAAGAAAATATATTTTTATTCTTTTAAAAACCTAGCAATATTTGTGTCTAGTATTATGATATGTTAGATGCCATGAGGGATACTCCTGCAACAGAAAAAAATACATTCTGATAGAACACACTCTTTGTTGCACTGTTTTTCTTACAGGAAGTATGTGAAGCCTTCAAGGACCACCTCCCTCCTTCCTCCCAAAATAATCAACTGTCAACTAGTTGGTTGCCCATTGAGTACATAAAGCACTGAGATGGTAAGGTGGAAAAACTGAGCCTGGGAACCTATGCTAGCCAAGACCAGGGGAAAGGATAAGGAAATAGTAAGTCCTCTGTGGAGAAAAAGTATTCTAATTTACATCTATAGGACTCCCTTAGGTTAAAATAAAGCAATAACCTTATAATGTAAAAAAGTCACCAAGCATTTAAGAATATAAACCACCATAAGTAAAAGTCAGAAGTAACAAACAACAGAATTGGCTACCAAGAAACTGTAGTTGTAGAACACAGAACATGAGAACATGTATGAAAGGTTTTAAATGTTTTAAAGATAAAATAAAATGCACAATAATGAGTATGAGCAAATGACAAAAAACTATACAGATTAATAGGCTAATTTGAAAAGCAATGACATTTTAGGAAATATATATATATGTGTGTGTATATATATATATAAACTTTTAAATTTAAAGAAAGTTCATGGACAGAACAAACAGCAAATCATGCACTGGTACACACAAGAGAGCAATCTGATGAAAATATCTATAAAATAGCACAGTGAGATAATAAAATATAAAATATAGGGGGATAAGAGATGTGAAGGGTGAAAGGGTACAACCGATGTGAGACCAGGGGGACACAAGGGGAAAGTAGAAGGTAAGGCATTGCATCTGTCTTTTTTCTGTCTCTCACATCCACAGTTAAGGATCCTTGCAATTACATCAGGCCTCCCCCTCCCCCACCAAATACTCCAGAATAATCTCCTTATGGGAAGGTCCATAACCTTAATTCCTCACAAAGTTCCTTTTGACATGTAGATACCATATTCAAAAGTTCCAGGAATTAGAGCATGCATATCTTTGGGGATGTTATTTGCTGACACTCAGCTCTGTCTGCTAGGAAGATAGCAGCTAGGAAGTAAAGTTCAAACAAGATCAGGGGTGAATTTAACAGTAACTATGTGTACACAACAAACAAAATATCTCAGGCACTCCCTCATGTAGTCATTTAACAAAGGTTTATTGAACAACTATTATGGACCCAAAATCCTATAGTGAGTACTAAAATAACAGATGGCCACATCCACATCCTAGCCCTTGCCCCACAGAAGCTGACATTGAGGAAACAGGCCAGAAAGCCAACCAAGCACAATGCCATGTGGTAAGTATGTGATGAAGGTATGCAGAGAGGAGAAGTCACATGGAGAAGGGGACACAGAAGAGGCTTCTAAAAGGAAGTTCAGCCTGAATAATGGGGATGATACATATAAAAGCTGTGAGTTATCTGGTGTGATGAAGTCTGGGACACATTTGGTGGAGGGAAGGGAGGTGAGCAGGAGAGGAAGACAGGAGACAGTTCACCAGCATCATGTATGTGTATCAGAGGGAGTCTGGATAGTACCTCAAAGACAATGAGAATCCGTTAAAGGATTTTCAGTAGAGATATAATCAGATTTTCTTTTTTAAAAGATCATTCATAAAACAGATAAGAACAAACTAAAATAGTACATTTGAAAATAATTTCCACCCATTCACTCAAGGGTGAAAGAAATCTATAGAGCCATGCACAAAATTAAGCCATATCTGCAGGTATGAGAACTGCTAAATGCTACTTCCTCTTTCAGTCTCCATTTGTGAGTTATTTGTGGTAACTATATAGGGACAATCTGAAGGAACACTTTTTTTTTTTTTTCTCAAATAAACTGTTTGACAATATTCCAGGGAGATCTGGAAATTGTCACAGCAGATCTCAAACTATTCCACCACGCACACACACAAGATCTTTCCCCCACACAATTCATCATCTTTGCTGTGTTCAAACCACTCCCTTCCTTTCCCTCCCAGGGACCCACTCAACTTCCTCTGTAGACAGACTCCTGGAAAACATATTTTAAATCAGCAAAAGAAATTTCTATTTAAAGAAATCCTACAATTTCATAATATTTTCTGAATATAAAAAATACATTTCATAGTAAAAAAAACGGAAAACTGTTTCTTTGTTATGTTGTTGGAACCTCCAGGACAACTTTAAATGTTACAACATCCTAAT
>PVKU01015878.1:0-16616 GCA_004027475.1 Anoura caudifer | reverse complement strand
AGATATTCTCATATCAGCCTCCTCAGTAGGCCTTTGTGAGTGAAGGCTGATAGGAAACACTAATTAAAAACATACCCAAAACAACATTAGTTGGTGTAGAATGTTTCCCACTTCATACTGGAGAATCAGCTCTCTTAGAAGTGACTTTATTGCATGCTTAATATGCACTAAGGCTTTCAGTAAAATATTCATTAAAATTGACCTCTCTCCCACTCACGCATCTTCAACCTTGCTCCACCCTCCATGCCTCCCTCCACACACCTTGATGTGGCAGGTGTCCCACCCCCAGTGCCTCCCCACACCCTTCATACACCCTGATCGGGCGGGTGTTCACCGTGTGCCCAGAAAGATGGGGAAACTACGCCTCCCAGAAAGCAGTCAAAAGACAGCCCATTCAATGGCCAGGTGTTTTATTAAGGTGGTGGTTTATTGTTTACTTCTCATTCACATGGCATATTTTCTGGTCCAAGCTCGGGCCATGGCATTATAGGTGTCCCTGTCCCTTAAGTACATTCTCGCAATAGATGGAACTAAGGCGTCATCAGGATTGGGGTCACATAATATGGAGCTGATGGATAACAATACGTTGGATGTGGTCAGTGCAGGAGACCACTGGGACTTGAGAATATCTAGACAGATATTCCCTCTTCTGTCAATATTGGGGTGGTATATCCGGGTGGTGAAGTAAACCCACGGAGGATGAAAGGGGTACTCGCATGGGAAGTGTATGTTGAGTGAGAAGACCCCTCCCTCGTAGGGGCTGTCATCACAACCCATGATGACCCCCTTCCAAATGAACATGTCATCGTCCAGTGGTCCCGCAGAGCACATGGGAGGGGGGTCCTTAGTGATGTCCATCAGTTCCTTCTCCAGGCGCTTGAGAGCCGTGGACTGGTCCATGGGAACGGGCGCTTTTGGAGCATCCTAATAGAGACAAGGGGGAACCATGGGTCAGAGGGGGCCATGGGTTAGGCTGGGCATGGCTTACGGGGGCCAGGGTTAGAGTGGCAGCCATCCCCCAGGTCAGTGGGTAAGAAGGCTGGAGCCGGGCTGTGGGGTGTGAGGGGGTGTCGGGGGACAGGGATGGTAGTGGGGAGGAAGAGAGAGTTGGGGACTCGGCTGGACCTGAGGGGCTGCAGCTCACCTGTGTCCTGCTGGTCCCTGGCTCCTCCATCTCTTCCTCCTCCACCGCTGGGTCTGCCGCTCAGACCCTGAGCCCCGAGGCTGTGTTGCCAGGACACACAGCCACCCAGCAACAGGACCAACCGCTCCTGCCAGGCCTCCTGCCTCTGCCCTCGGCCCTGCGTGCCTGGGGCAGGAGGGGATACGCTCTGTGACGTCACGAGGGCCCGCTGGTGACGTCAGCAAGTCAGTGGAGGGTAGGGCCAAGGGAGATAGGGAGACTGAATGAGATGGGGTAGAGGAAGGGAGAGACCATGGAGGAGAATGGTGGGGAGGGTGTGAGGGTTCATGGAGGCGGATGGAGGAAGGGTGGGAAGGACCATGGAGCAAAATGTGGAGAGGGGAATGGGAGGGTGGAGAGCAGGAGGGGCCACAGAGGGGTAATACAAGGTTCTGGAAGAGCAGAATGGTCCATGGAGGTGAATGGAGGGGTGGAGGACAGTAGAGACCATTCGGGGGAATAGGGGATGGAGGGCAGGAGGATCCATGAAGAGGAATGGGAGGGAGTAGAGAAGGTGGAGGGTGGGTGGGACCACCGAGGGGAATGATGGATGAGAGGCCAGGGGAAGGCGAAGGGGGCGGGGGTGGAAGGAGCCCAGGCTCCCTGGCTGGCCCACCACGGGCGCCCTGCCCTGGTTAGTTGGGTCACAGGCACTTCCCCCGCTGAGAGTCACCCGATTGCAGAGGAGCCCTCGGTTCCATGAATTCACGTACCCCTCACTCACCCAGACTCACCTCCGTGAACGCTTTCCCCCCTGGCTTTGTGCTAACCTCTCTCCCTGTCATTCTCGCTCCTGAGCTCGCTCTCCCTCTCTTCCCATGGACACAGGTGCACTGGAGAGCGAGCTGTATCCCTATGGGCCCTTTAAGATGGGGTCTTCCCCCACAAAGAAGTTGTACACTAACACCCACACCCTAACGGGGTCCTAGTCTTAGGCAATCATTGTGCACCTGTGTCAGTGGTAAAACAATACGTTCTCATACGGTTGTGGGGATCTTCCTGTCTTGATTGTTGCTAAAGATGCAACTGTGCATGGAATTTCAGTCCATCTACCAAAACTCTTTTTGCTTAACAAGTATCAAGAATCATCAATGCTTTTTTCCAGGCCTTGCAGTGTACACCATTTTTTCTTTAATTGCTTTATCATATTGTAACCTTATGAAACACTGAAATGGCAGTGAAACTCAACACGTGTAACACCAGCAATACGCATAAGTCAGTGAAATTGACACGCACAGCGGTATGAACAGCTTCGTGCAAATTTACACCTGCATAGTCACCGAGGACTGCTCTGGCTGACAAAAAACCATTACAATATGCAACAGATTGTAAATTACATTCTAATGTCAGAGAGAACAGCATATGCAGAAAAGTGTGCATCTTCAAATACAACAATTATTAAGATATTTGTATTTATTTCCATCAAAGGAAAAGAAGGCATATACATAGAATGAGGTACTCATTTAGAATTTACACAGAAGCTGAGGTCTCCATTTGTCTTTAACTATTGCCCAACTTTCATAAAAAAACTTACAGGCAGGACTGGCCAGGTAGCTCAGTTAGAGCATCATCCTGATACACTAAGGTTGTGACTTCGATGTGCCCAGTCAGGGCACATACAAGAATCAACCAATGAAGGCATAAATAAGTGTAACAACAAATCAGTGTTTCTTTCTCTCTCTCTCTTGCTCTCTTTTCCCTTTCCTCTCTCTTGCTCTCTAAAATCAACACATTAAAATAAAAGAATGCTAATTACTAACATAAAAACAAAAAAAATATATAATACACTAGTGAATGTGAATATATAATAAATCCAGAATAATCTAGTGTAGTAATAGAGTGGAATGTTAACTACTTAGCTCTAGTTTAAAGGGTAAATGAGAGTATTAGAAAACACTGTAAGTATAATAATTTGGTAAAGAATACACAATACAAGAGGAAATTATAGCATTAAACATACAAAAGAGAATATGGTTCTTGGTATGTGATTAAAGTCCAGTTGTTATTGGATAAAATAGACTATTGTACGTATAATATATTTTATATATGCCTCAAGATAACCACAAGGCAAAAGCATATAACACGTACACAAAAGGTACAGGCAAAGAAATCAAAGCATACCACTACTGATTATTATCAATTTACAAAGGAAAGCTGAAAAAGAGGAAGAAAAAAACAAAAAAAAACTATAAAAGACAGAAAAGAAGAAAATGGTATTAGTAAGTCCTTATCTCTCAATGTGATGACTTATCCAATCAAAAAAAAAAAAAGTTGGAGCTGCTAGATGGAAAAAAATAAAACCAAAAGTGTACCAAACTATTATAGCCTACAAAAGACTCACCTCAGCTCACATCAGCATTGAAAAATTAATGAAAGGAAACTTTCCCAATCTGGGAAAGGAAATAGACTTCCAGGAAGTCCAGGAAGCTCAGAGAGTCCCAAAGAAGTTGGACCCAAAGAGGAACACACCAAGGCACATCATAATTACATTAATTACCCAAGATTAAAGAGAAGGAGAGAATCTTAAAAGCAGCAAGAGAAAAGGAGACAGTTACCTACAATGAGTGCCCATAAGCCTATTAGCTGATTTCTCAAAAGAGACCTTCCAGGCAAGAAGGGTCTGGAAAGAAGTATTCCAAGTCATGAAAGGCAAGGACCTACATCCAAGATTGCTCTATCGAGCAAAGCTGCCATTTAGAATGAGAGGGCAGATCAAGCGCTTTCTAGATAAGGTCAAGTTAAAGGAATTCACCATCACCAAACCCTTATTATATGAAATGTTAAAGGAATTTATCTAAGTAAAAGAAGATAAAAAGTGTGATGAGTAAAATGACAGCAAACTCACAATTACTAACAACCGATACTAAAACAAAAACAAAAACAAACTAAGCAAACCATTAGAACAGGAACAGAATTACAGAAATGGAGATCATATGGGGGTTTATCAGTAGAGGAAGGGGAGAAAGGGGAAAAGGTACTGGGAATAAGTAGCATTAACAGTAGGTATAAAATAGACAGGAGGAGGGCAAGAATAGTATAGGAAATGGAGAAGCCAAAGAACTTACATGTATGAACCATGGACATGAACTAAAGGGAGGAATGTGGGTGGGAGGGGGGTTCAGGGTGGAGGGGAATAAAAAAAGCTTTGAAATTTTGGAATAACAGCTTTTTATCACTTAAGCCTATCAATTAAGGCTAAAATCTAACTTCTGAGTTTCCCCTCATTCCCCGTTAATTTGTAATTATGCAATTTCTATAGGGTTAGTGCACAAACTACAACAACGTAAGATACAAAGGCTGCACAATGTGGGAAGAAGGGCAGGCTTCTGCCTCAGAGCCCGTCCCCTCCAGAACACCCAAAGGAGAACAGCCCTGCCACCCTCTGTCCCACCAGCCTGGCCCTAGGCTTCACCCGGAGTTTGTTCTCCCATTTAAAACACCGTCCTTTGGGAAGTGCCGGCAGCTGCAGCAGGACCATCAGGCACCCTGGAGGAGGAGAGTCTGACAGCCAGTCTCTGCCCTCTTTTATTATAAATCTTCTGGCCCATAACTCCATGTGCTCTGGATGCATCCAGCTTCTCAGCCAATCACCTCCTTCAGTGTTTACCATTGTCTCCAGCAGCCTCCTCCTGGGACCCCTCCCTATTCCTCCCCAGTGATCTGATTAGATCTCTCTGTATCATTACTACTCTTATTTAGCATAGTATACTGGAAGTCTTAGCTAGAACAAATAGGCAGACAAAAAAATAAAGGCACCCACATCAGAAAGGAAGAAGTAAAACTGTCATTATTTGTAGGTGATATGATAAAGATTCCACCTAAAACCTGTTGGAACTAATTACCAAATTAAGTAAAGTTACACAAATAAAATCAACACACATAAATCAATTGCATTTCTATACAAAAACAATAAAACCTTTTAAAACCATTGGTGAATTGTTCATTCATATTTTCTTTTTAAGGGTTTCTTGCCCTTAGGCAACATCCTGCTTAAAATAAAAACACAAGTAATAGAAGAAAAAAAATTAAGTGTGGCTACCTCAAACTGGGAAGTTTCTGGTCAACCAAATTAAAAATTAACAAATGAAAAATCAAACTACATAGTGGGAGTAAGTATTTTTAAAGTATATTTGATTAGGTGTCAATACCTTAAATTTATAAATAACTCATACAAGTCAACAACAAAAATCAAACAAATATATAACATATGTACCACACTTATGCAAGATGGTAATAATAGTAAAAACTGGGGAGGTGGGGGAGGAAGTATATGGAAACCCTGTGTAATAGCTCCTCAATTTTTTTTACAAACAAAACTGCTCTAAAAATAAAGTTGTATGTCAATGCTTTTAAAGCACATATGTGTAAAGTTAATCATACAATAAGCAAATTTCTTTAAAATGTACAGTCAAAGATAAAATAATAAGGGAGTAAATCAACTAATTAATTGATTAATTTACTTGGATTACAAAAGATTAGGTGAGTGGCATTAGATTTCATTATATTTAGATACAACTCATTGATTTTCTGAAGAATGTGTTCGTTGATTTCAAGATTGAAACACAATGTTTACATGCACAAGATTACCTAGTCTGTTAAGATCACAACTTGACTTCCAATAAAGCTTGTGCAATGTCTGAGGACACATATTCAAGATGAAAAAGAAATGTCTTTATTCATAATAGCTTTTTATTACTTTCAGGAAAATTATTGGATGCACTGTCTCAAATCTATTTGCTTGCCTGTTCCTTGGGAAATAAACAATTTATTTTTTCAAGCTGTTCTGTTACTCTACAACATTGCTGTAGGTTGCTGAAGAATTTATGTAGGTAAATATCAGACAAACTATTGTGTAATTGAAGGATTGATCATGAAATCTCAGCTATACAGTTAGACAGTTCCATGTGATCATGACTAGACTTTGTAGTTTAATTTATGTACTGTAACACATTTTGAATATATGAAACTTGGACCTAAAAGTTACATTAGTTTTAAGAGCTTTTTAAAACCATCAATGAATTGTTCATTCCAATTCTCTTTAAACAAACAACATCCTGCTTTAAACAAACTGGAAATGAATTGGTGAATATTTTTAAAAGTGGAAGAGAATAGCAATTACTCTTTTCTTGGAGTTGCACCCTGTCCTTTAAAACCTATCCATTATTTTATTTTTTTTGCCTTCCACATTTTGAATAAAAGTTTAAAGAATAAAAGTATAAAGAACACTAAACAATAAAACTTTAGTATTCTTTTTGTGGTTCACTACTCAAAACATTTATTTTCTTAGCTGATTTCATCTATGATATGGTGACTACTGATTATTTTTCTTTCTTATGTCTTCTTTCAACTTCATACAATGAATATCACTTGATATGTTCTTGTTACTTAAAATTCAAATAAATAACGAATCAGGCCCAACAATTCCTTCATCTTTCTGTTTCTAACTAATATAGTGCTCCAACAAAGGGAGCAATCTTTCTAATGCATTAGTAAATATAATGCCTTCTGATACTATCTTCTATTCTCATAAGGAACACATTATTAATACTCGTTACTAAGATAATGTCAACTGCAATATGTAAAGAATATGATAGAATCGTGTGGGTGCATTCTGTGCATTATAGGATACTAAAGCAACTTTGTAATTTAAATAGATTTGTCAGAGGTAACTATGATTCACAACAGACAATAAAAAGACAGTTGAGGTGAAATACTAATGTGGAACTTTCATTTTTAGCAACATGACACATTGTCCTGAATAACCATCCTTAAAGCAAATAAAATGTTGAGTAAAATATTTAAAAATTGCATTTTAAAAAGTATATAAAGCTTGGCAACATATAATTATAGGCCAAACTACCACTGAAGACAGACATCCCTAGATGGCAAGTAATGGACTTAACCTGCTTTTGCTCTGAAGAGCATTGTTTAACCCAATGAACTTTTGGATTTCACATCCAGGGGCTAAGTAAGGAACAAACATTCCTGGATCCACTTAAGTTGGGGAATAAAATACAAGATGGATCATCTGCAGAGCTAAGAGAAAAGAAGAGTTACTGTCCAACTTAAAACTTTGAACACTCAAGTATGTATGTTATAATGTATGTGGTAGTCAAATAATAGAAATAAAGTTTCAATTTCTCTATTACTGCAAATGAAATCCAGGGGAAAAATATAATGAAGTTAAAATAAATCAAGAAGGAGAGAAAAAGATGCATATTTCTTTCTGGACAGAAAAAATAACAAAATAAGATAATTATCTTTATATTCAAATAGAGTAAAATTATGTCAAACAACAAAAAATTAAATGTTCCAATGAAAAGGTAAAATTTTTAATCCAGAAATAATAAAACAAAAAAAATCTGTGTATATGCCATTGAAAATATGAGAACTCAGAAAATTAGTAATTTAAAACATGAAAACAATAGTCCAGGAAAAGTCCATTCAAAATGAAGCTTATGTAACCACACTAATATCAGGTAAAATAGACTGGAAAGTAGAGGTATCATTTGAAATAAAGAGAGTCACAGTGAAAAGGTAGAAATGATAAAAGTTTTATTCCTCTAGGGGATACAAAAATTCTATACTCATAATACCCGAAAACATAGCCTCCAAATCTACAGATGAATAAAAATTGACACAATTATCAGGAGGAACTTACAAATCAACAGAGAGGGAGTTTTGATAATTCTGTAATTGATAGAACAAAACAGCAACATAGAAGCACATCAATTGTGGCCCCTGTTCATGTGAGGCAGATTTCTCAGTAAGGTTGAGAGTCTCAAATTTCTGCCCTGTCTCTGAAGGAACAACGAAAAAAATGTGCTCACTGACCTGAGAAAGTCTTGACCACAACTGCATTATGACCAAGAATGTGAGTTGGCAAATGCAAGGTCACTTTTGAGAAATAAAAACCCTAACCCCAGACCTCAAGATGATTGGGTTGAAAAATGTACTTTTCCCCTGTGAAGTGGAGCCCTGAGCTGGAGAAAATGGAAACATTTTTTTCAGGACAGATAAACACCATGGATTCCAGAAAACATGTGTAGGAGTATTTCTACTACCTCCTACACAAGTTATACACATAGGAGAAACAAACTAACTAAACGCTAGCTGCTATCCAATTCCTCTGAAAACGAACTCACAAAACTAATTTGAGATGAAGAGGTAAAAACATACAAAAGTCAGTGGAGTGCCCTACAGTAAGTCACAGACACCCACATATCTAGCAAATGGCAAAACCGTGCCTGTCACTTCCTTGTTGCTTAATGTCTTTCTGTTATACATTCCCGATCTCGATCTCCTTGCCTGAGTTCAGAAGGTCTTTAACATCTCACCTGAATTAATGCAATATCTTGACTGGCCTACCTGCCTTCAATGCATCTTTGTTTAATATGTTTCATGCACTTAATTCAGAGCCATTTTAATCAATTAAGCACTTTCCTCCACAAATTTTCAATATATCCCACTATAAATATAACAGAATTAGAAATCTTTGACCTAATCTTCAAGATATCTGAACACTTTTTCCCAAACTTTGCTACACTATTGCTTCTGCATCTATTTCCACATACTCCCAATGTTCCAAATGCACCAGTTATCAACCTTCACTTTATTACACAACAATGTGCTTTCACTCAAGTTGAGAAATGACATTTTTTTTCTCAGATCTGCATGACTCACTATTCTAAGCCCAGTTCAAATCACACCTTGTTTAAGTGATTTTCTAGATTTTCTGAGTTGGAATTGTCTCTCACTTACTCCTCATTCACTTATAACAGTTTTTCTGTATCTCTATTATTATAATCAGTCCAATCTGTGTTTTTCAAATTACTTCTATATAGGTTTTTCATTCCTACTGGATTGTGAAATCCTTAAGTGTAGAAATATGCTGTATCTATCTTTGCACCCTTGACACTTAATAGGTTGATCTACCCACAGTAGGTTTCCAATAAATATATAGAATTTCCTTAGTGTGTAGTCGTTTGGCCTTGGGGCAAGCATGATCCCCAAGAACATTTGACAACATCTCTACTTGACAAAAAATTATACATGGAACTTTTATTTTCCTTTTCAGCTTGTCATTAATTAAGAATGGCAAAAGCTGGGTTGTATGGAAAATGCAATCAGTCATTCTTTCCAGAATAAACTTTTTTTCCTAAGACTTTTCTATTGTTATCAAGCTCCTTGAAAGTCACTTAACTTCTCCAGTAAACTGCATTATAGGATCCCTTAAGTCAGAAATTATTATGTATTCTGGGGAAAATCTGGACCCTAGCCAGACAGAACAAAGAAAAGTTGATACAGCAAGCTCTAAATATGAGCATCATCTAATTCACAAATTTGCCTAAAGTGTCTGTGTTCAAAAGAAAAACAATGACTAATATTTGTTGTGGGGAAGTGTCCCTGACTTTGTGGTCTCAATGTCAGCCATGCTGAGACAGGGTCTCCTCAAGATGACAGAACTGATTTAGCCTGAATTAATCAAACAGTAGTATTCCATGATTTCTATTTCAAATAAAAATATTATATAAAGATGTGAATAGTTTCTCATATTCTATGAATATAACTTTATTCTTATTGCCTCTTTGAGTGCCTATGCAGACCACATTTGCCATCTGAATTTCCAAGTTTCAAAATCCACAAATAATAGCTTGTAAAGCAAATTGAAATACTTTCTTCTTGTGAATATTGTTTCGCTTACCTTAAATGTCACAGCTCAAATCTTCGTTGAAATTTTCAGTTTCTTTAGTTGAAATGGGTAGAGAAGCTAGACAGGGAATAGGATACAAGAAGAGAACTTAATTTTTCTCTCCATTTTTTTTTTTTGAGTAGAATATAGTTAGAAAGTTCATTTGAATATATCCAGATTGGTATAATTGGAATTTGCAAAATGTAACATATTTGAACATCCTCACCAGCAGTTGAACAGATGCGTGAAGAAATAAGCCATGCCCATAATGAGGCTTATTTGTATAAATCATCTAGTCTTTACTTGAAATGTCATTGCTTTTAAGGATACTTCCTTGATGTATTTAAAATTACACACTACAAAAAATAATTTGGAACTCACTTAGAGCATGGTAGAAACTATAGGCATGAATTACATGCAATAAAAATACATGTAAAATAAGACTTATTTGCAAACATCACCTTATGTTGTCAATGCTAACAAATAGCCTTGAAATTAACAATACAACACGTGCTCATGACTTCTCCTTTGTGATCTGGAGGAAACTAAGAAAGCTAAGAAAGCCAAGGAGTCTGGGAAGCCAAATCATTAATCTATACAGATAAACATCAGTTAATTACACTTGAAAATAAATTATCTAGTTGTTATAGTATCTCCTTTCTACTTTTTGTAGGCTACCAGCTGAAGAGGCATACAAAAGTGGTCATTGTCACTTACTATCTACTTATGTGACTTCAAGTTATTACTTAGATTTTTTAAGCTAGTTTTCCCTTTGATAAAATACGGGTAATATATCTACCTGCTTATCATCACATGATTGTTGTTATCAAAAGATATAATGGATACGAGTGTCTAGTGAGTTTCATGTCTAAGTAGGAAGTTTCACCTAAAATTTTTAATTTGACACTTCCCAACCAGGTTAAAAATGGTAGCCATATTATCAGGAATGTAAGTGCCAAACTTGTTCCTTAGATTGGATAGCTAAAAAAACTTCCCTATAGCCTGTGCTTGTGGAGAATGGAGTTCACACCAAGCAGTGTTGAAACTTACTTCTCTTTTCTTAACATAATTTAAATTCAATTTAAAGTTTTAGTCTTCAATTATATTACAGGAATCCTATTGAAGACCTCAAATATGGATATTTTTTTTTACAGTGTGGTTTTCTTGCACAGCTGCCCTGGGTTAGCTGCCATAGGCCTCGCTCCTTTCTGGAGATGGCTCTACTGTAAAATTTAAGGAAATGTAGAATTGCTTTACATAATAAATATAGGGAAAAGCAATGTGGGGACAACTAAATGGTTGCATCTAAAAGATGAGAATGTTAAAATTATGATGTGGAGTCATAACTTTATTAACTACTCAAAATATTCAGGAAGTTCATATTTTCTAAGTATTTCTTTGTAATATATATTACACTTTCCCTCAAAACAATACTGATGAATTAAAAAAATTTGAATAAGCATAATGAGAATAAAGAGTTCAGTAAAATAAAACGTATTTTAAAGCTATAAAGAATATTTTATTTAAAGTTTGTGTATACTGTCCTAGCCAGTGTGGCTCAGGTGGTTGGAGCATCATCTCATTACTGAAAGGTTGCAGGTTCGATTCCTGGTCAGGGCACATACCTACATTGTGGGTTCATTCCCCAGTTGGGGTACATACAGAAAGCAACTGATCAATGTTTTTCTCTCACATTGATGTTTTTCTCTATCCCTTCCTCTATCTCTAGAAGAAATGAAAAAATATTCTCAGGTGAGGATAAAAATATAAAACATAAAGTTTGCATGTATACATGTGTTTTCTTATATCTCATGTTTGAAACAAGTCTGGAAGACACTTCATAATCACAGTAAAATACAAATAATTTGAGCTCCTACTGCCCTAGGGCATTTCTGACTGTCCCCAAATCCTGCATTTTCAAATGTGAAATCACTCACTCAAAAGGAAGACAGCTGAAAACATTGTTGGAGTTGATTATTACCTCATTAGTTTGAAGTTAGGTTGACCACCTAGCATGAAATTCAAATTCACGTGTCATTCATATCCAAATGTGAACTGAATGAGCTATTAAATGAGAATTGTTTAAATATGCTAATTACAAAATGAAGACAAAACCTAATGGCCTTACCACATGAGTAACAGTGGAAAGAAAGTTAATATGATATTCTTCAACTTGCGTACCCACATTTGAGCATTTGTAGTTCTAAAGCACTTCTGGATCACACCAAGTTCCTGAGGTTTTCTTTTTATTGTTTTTGGTTAATGAAACAATTTCTACATCATTTCTGTATGTGCTTTGTATACTTTATATGGTTTCTTGCTACATTTTGCCCAAATGAAGAAGGGAAGAGACACACTAATAAAGATACAGAAGACAGATTTCTACACTTCAGATCACCTATTATCTATTTATCAAAATAAAAGTCCTTGAGGAAAATAATGTCTTATTCGTCCTCATAACTTGGCTTGCCCCTCTCATTCCAGCATCTAATCTAGCACAGGCATTGGCATGCAGAGAATGTTCAGCAAATATTGGTCCACCTGAACCTAGAGAAGAAAATCTACCTTCTTAGAGTGAAATCATCAGCGCATATAAATGCCATTTCTTAGCAATATTCAGGCTCTGTAACCTAGTGAAAAGTAATGATTTGTTCAAAAGGTTCATATTCTTCTCTTGCATCTAGAAAGTTCTAGCTTACTGCCAATATATAAGCATTTAGGCATTGGCTTTGAAGTCACAAAGACACAAAATCAAGTCCATCTCTACCCCTCAATAGGTGTATCCACTCTGACAAGTTCATCATCCTCCGTGAGTCTCAGCTTCACCTGCAACATGAAGATAATAGTGCCTACCTGATAGAAAGTGCCTACTGGCGATTAACATGAAACAGGCATGCGAATAGTCTAATGGCATGCAGCAGTACTACTCAGTAAATAGCAGTTATTTTTGTAATAAGCATCATTTTCCCTCAGATCATTCAAAACCTAGGCAGTAATAACATACTAAGACTTTTTTTACCATAACCAATTTCAAGTAACACTGTTTTTTTTAGGATTTTTACTTATTTACTTTTAGAGGGAGAGGAAGGGAGGGAGAGAGAAAGAGAAACATTTATGTGTGGTTGCCTCTCATATGCCCCCTACTGGGGACCTGGCCCACAACCTGGGCATGTGCCCTGACTGGGAATCGAACCTGTGACCCTTTCCTTGGTTTGCAGGCCCGCGCTCAATCCACTGAGCCACACCAGCCAGGGTTTCGTATTGACATTTGATAATTGAGAAATAAACAATAAATACTAAAAAATGAGGAATATGTCAATTATGTGATATATTCTAAGAGCAAAGGAAAACAAAGGAAGTTTAATGAGATGGATGGGGTTGAGAGGTTAGCAGAGGCTCACTGAGAAGGACACATGTGAACAAAGATTTAAAGTGTCCCCACTTAAATTCATGCACAGAAATGTGGGTGACATGTAAGAAGTAGTAAGACGTGGTTAGTGGAGAGAGTTTGCCAGAGAAGGTATAGTAATGGAAAGTTGGCAAAGACAAGTCATGAATGGTCCTAGGCCTTTTCTGTCAAAAGATATCATGGAAATAAGTGTCTCATCATTTTCATTTAAGAAGTTTCAGCTATAATTTGTAATTAATTCAACACTTGCCGACCAGATTAAAATGCTAGCCATATTATCAAGGATGTATATGTCAAACGTGTTCCTTAGATTAGATAGCTAAAATCGCCTCCTTATAGCCTGTGCTTGTGGAGATTGGGGTGCACGCCAAGCTCCCTAGTCTTACCCAATAACATTGCAGGCTATTGTCTAAAGTATCAGGCTTAAATTTTATCAAAAATATAGAAAAGTTAGGTTGAGTTCCAAGACAAAAATGATCAATATCTTATATATTGTTAGAATAATTAACTGCAACTGAGAGTTCCTAATATGCAAGAGTAACATGGGGGAGGGAGAGAATTAAGACAGGTTTAGATGTTCTACTAGGTCATACATTTGCCTGAGGGAAAAGACACAATAATGAAGTCTAGGAAAAAATATTTAATTTAGATTTGATTAAATAAATCTTTTCCCAGCAGAGATAGGTGTTAGGATAATTGACAAAGGGATTTTAATAGTTTTTCCAAACATTCTTTTTAAGTAAATCATAGTTTTTAAAATTGTAGTTGAATTTGAGGTAGTAATCAAGATAAAGGCAAAACCAGATTTGTAAGTACAGCCCTAAAATCATCCAATAAGGGAAAGAAAATAATAATCTTTTCAACCAGAAATAAGAGTGAGCTATTAATTTATTGATAAGTACAGAGTATTAAATTCCACTGAGCTTGCTACTGTCCACCTTCCAGGAAATGTAAAAAAAATGAAAGAGAGAAAGGCTCAGGTACTCAAGAGTTTCCAGTTTACTAGGACTAGTGAGAAATGGGCAAAACTCTGTCTGCTTTGAATCCCGAAGACCAAGGCTACACGTACTACCAAGAAATTTCTAATAATGAATTGTAAACACTGGAAGCATCTTTTTAAGCCTGATATTTGGGTTATTCAGACATGTTTTTAAAAGATCAACAGACTTAGCCTCACTTGGGAGAGTTCTCAGCCGTGGAATTGTGTCAGACACTGCTATAATCCTTTCCAGTCCAGAGAAGAATTGCCAATTTAGTTAAATTTACCCAGTTCTTAGGAGGTCATTTTACATGGAGTGAGGGCAAATGGATTTGGCACAGACAGATGGCAAATCCTCTCAGGAGTCACAGCTAGATCATCAGAGCAACCAAAGATGTCAAAAGCAACCACTGAAACCCTGCAGAAGAGTGGCATAAAATAGATTTTATGGGGTCAGATGTCAAATGATGGCACCTATTTTTTCAAGGGAAAAAATAATTTGAAGAATGTCAGTGTTTGTACTTGTTAAAAATTGTTTGGGGAAAATAAAACAATAATCATATATCAATCTGCTTAAACTATATCATTGAGTCCAATAGAAATATATAAGTTCAGGACTAAGTGACACTTCCTTTTCATTAGGAAGTAAAGAAGTCTATAGCCATAGAGATAGGGAACTGGCAGTGTAGGGAACAGTGAAGGAGGCTTATGTTAGTGAGTGGCTGTACTGGAAACCATGTGGATTTGTATTTCAGAAAAGATTTTTCAATCAATGAGCTTACACCTATCTATTGGAATAGTAGATATGATTTTGTAAAATGTTTTTATTGATGTTCAAGTATAGTTGTCTCCATTTCCCCCCCACCACTAGCCCTGCCCCAACCACCCCTTCCTCCCACCCTCAATCCTACCCCCATTAGCTTTGTCCTTGGGTCTTTTATGCATGTTCCTATAATGTGGAAGATTGTCCAATAATAGAAGTGAAGCTGTTACGTTGATCCCTGGCAGGTTATTGTAAATCTTGATTATATCCTGAGGGATTGGAAAGTATAGTGATTTTCAGTTTTATTATATAAATATATAGAATAGATACATTATATTATATGTTATATATAATAGATATCTATTATATATTATATATATATCAATTTTACTATCAGGATATATTCCTCAATATTAAAGCAAAGTTATTTTATTTTATTTTATTTATTTTTTATTGCTGTTCAGTTACACTTGTCCTGCCTTTTTCCCCATTGCTCACCCCTACCCTGTCTTCCCTGACTCCCACAGTCCATCTCTCCCATTGTCCATGCCCATGAGTCTCTTATTCATGTTCCTCAACTTGCCCCTTTCCCTTCTTTCCCCCATTATCCTCCTCCCCTCTCCCCTCCGGTCACTGTCAGTTTGTCCTTTATTTCCATGTCTCTGGTTCTATTTAGCTTTCTTGCTTATTTTGTTGATTAGATTCCACTTATAGATGAGATCATATGGCATTTGTCTGTAGATATGATATTTTGATGAATTCAATAGCATGTCAACCTAAAAATCACTACTGATTCACTCCTTTGGGCCATGCATCTTGCTGTGTTGCCTCTGAGAAAGGTATTAAATAGCAGTTAATTAAATCCATAGTTTCCTCCAGGTGGTCAGCCTCTGGATTAAGAAATTATGCCTAATATTTGCCTTTTGATTCACACATACACATATTAACTATCATCAACATCATCATCAGTTTTGGTATATTAGTGTAAAATATTAAATAGCTTTTATAAAGAAATTTTTTAAATGCAGTGTTCAAATTCAACCTATTTGTGTATCTCCTAACAATGCATGGTAAATGTTGGTGTGGTGGGCTGCTCTCCCCCATGCAATGTCTCATGGTTGATGGCTGCACTGAGGCCTTTCCAGTGTGCAGGTTTCCCTGAGAAGCATGACTACAGGCTAAAAGCATGGAGAAGAAAATCACAAGTCTAGTACAGGGCCAGAAATTCTGTCTTAAGTAGCTGAAGCAAGTAAAAAAGTTATGATCACACCTAATTGGTGCGCCTTAGTTGGCTGGGTGTCATCCTGTAAACCGAGTGGCTATGGGTTTGATTCCTGGTCAGGACGCATGCCTGGGTTGCGGGTTCAGTCCTCCATCGAGGCATAGATGAGAGGCGACGGATGGATATTTCTCTCACTCCGATGTTTCTCTCCCTCTCTTTGTCCTCCCTTCCCCTCTCTCTAAAAATAACTAAATAAAATCTTTTTAAAAGAAGTTATAATAATTACTTTTGCTCACATTTCATTGGCAAAAGACTTAATTACTTGGACTTACCTAGGTATAAAGGGGCCCAGCAGTTGCTGTCTCCGG
>PVKU01015877.1:0-16577 GCA_004027475.1 Anoura caudifer | reverse complement strand
TACAAAGGAGTTCCCATCAGACTGTCAGTGGATTTCTCCAAAGAGACCCTCTAGGCAAGAAGGGGCTGGAAAGAAGTATTCCAAGTCATGAAAGGTAAGGACCTACATGTGAGATGACTCTATCCAGCGAAGCTATCATTTAGAATGTAAGGGCAGTTAAAGTGCTTCCCAGATAAGGTCAAGTTAAAGGAGTTCATCATCACCAAGCCTTTATTATATGAAATGTTAAAGGGACTTATCTAAGAAAAAGAAGATAAAAAATAGGACAGTAAAAAGACAGCAAATTCAGGTATTAACAACCACACCTAAAACAAAAGCAAACTAAGTGAACAACTAGACCAGAAGCAGAAACACAGAAATGGAGATCACATGGAGGGTTTGCAACAGGGGAGTGGGAGGAGGAGAAGGGAGAGAAGGTACAGAGAATAAGTAGCATTGATGGTGGGTAGAAAATAGACAGGGGAGGGCAAGAACAATGTGGGAAAAGTAGAAGCTAAAGAACCTATGAAACATGGACATGAACTAAAGGAGGGAATGTGGGTGGAAGGGGGTGTGCAGGGTGGAGGGGAATAATGGGGAGAAATGGGACAACTGTAATAGCATAATCAATAAAATATAATTTAAAAAATTAAAACTGTCCTCCAAATTCCTTTTCTTTACTTCATCTACTTTGAATTGTTTTTCATCATACTGCAACAAATCCCTAATACAGAGAGCAAAGCAATGTTGTGTGTGTGTGTGTGTGTGTGTGTAAACCCAGCATTTTGCCTAGTTTATGGTGTCATGGAAGAAGTTAATCTGAGATAGAGAAGACCAAATATATTGGTATATATGTATTCCAAGAAATAAATCTGTGATGATAAAGAAGTTCAGATGACGAACAAACTGTTAATGATGTGGACTAAACTGACTGTAGAGAATGAGATGCAGGTAAATGTTGTAGTGTTTAGGAGAGTGACTGAGGAGATATTATCAACATGAAAAAAGGGGTATAAGGGAGGGGACAATTTGTTTGGTGAAGAGTAAGGTACATATTAAGAATCCTAACATACCGGTTCCTGTAGCTTCTTTACTAGGGAATATATTAACCTGCATTTAAGAGACAAAACTGAATAAAAATAAAACTTGGAAATCAATTGTATATTTTGAATTTTGGGAGTGGATGTGGTCAATTATACATAGTGTATAAAATGAGCAGAGACTTGAGAAAAGCCTACATTAATACATTTGTCTGTTTATATCCTCAGTATGAGTCATGTAAACTTCTTGAGGAATACTATATCTGCTCATCTTTGATTCTCTCAGTTATGGCATAATGCTTGACAAGTAATAGTATATCACTTTACATTCATGTCGAATAAATTAATAAACCACAACTTATTCAAATTATCTCATGAAAGCCTTATGAACATGGGTAAAATATCATGGGCCTCATGTTTTCCTCCCAAATATACTTCATGTTCAGGTAGAAGAAGCCTCATGCTGTGGTCCACAAGGTGAAAGTTTATTCTACCTTTTAGGAAACCTGAAAACTTCATATGAATCTTCTTGAATGATTGATGTGAGCCTTCTCTTTTACTTATTGGTTCTCACTTTGGGACCATCTGTATTCCCACCATATCAGGAGGTGATAGGGATATGGTGAAGCTTTTTAAGTGAGGAGGCTTATTACTTCCTTGACTCACGTTTTCTCTTTTCTCCCCAGGATGCGAATGGCTTCATGGAAAGGTATCTATCAGATACCTTTCCATGAAGCCATTCGCATCCTGGGGGGGGGGGGTGGAAATGGGAGGGAGCTGGGGAGGGCTGGGGCGGAGGGACGGGATGGGAGTAGAAAACAGAAAACTGTATAAGAACAATTAAAATAAAATTTAATTAAAAAAATTAATGAAAGAAAAAAAAAAAGGTATCTGTGGGAGACCAGTGAAGGCCCTTTCGTGCTGTGAAAAGAGATTAAAAGCCATTAACATTTTCTGGTGGATAATTAGAATAAAATATCTCTCAGGGCAGGAAAATTCAGATGTAGTTTTATGTTAAATTTCTGTTCACATTTCATGGTTTGAGTGTTTTCCAACTATTGCAAATGGACCAGTTTGTGTAGTGGGGAATTTAGATTGGGGGAGTTGCAGAGATGGGTCAGCAGCTCTTAGGGATGAGATGTTGCAGTATCAGATCCATCTGACTTCATAATTTTACTCAACCAGCATGCCTGCATCTAACTCAGATTCCCTATGTTTCATAGTGACTTTTATCTATTGTGGGTAGGTTGCATCTTCTTTACCTGCTAAGGTAAAGAAGAGTCCACACAGAATTGGAGTGGACTCTTATATTTAAATTTCTCCCTTGGAGATAGAAGAAACCGTGTCCCTTCCTTGCAGTTCTCTTTATTTTTCAAAACAGATTTGAATCACAAAAATATTTTGGCCCTGGTGCAAACAACTGATCCCTCTTGACCATGTACTTTTGAAGCCAGAATGAAAAGGCAGCATCCTTGTGTCTAAATTTGCACACCTATGTGGCTGCTACAAGCTCTTTAAACAGAAAATGCTGACCACTATTAGTTTGGTATACATAATATCTTCTTTTCCAACTGTGACTTTTTTCCCAGAGAACCCTAAATCTCAGATTTTATTCTGAGAGCCTCCCTACGGGGAGCAGACTTCAAAGTCCCAATGCCCTCCAGTCACTAGTCCCTCACCGAGTAGTGGTATCTCTCAGATTACTAGGAGCCAGGTTCTGCAATCTCACTTTCATGTAATATCTCTCCACATCCATTCAGTGAGTTTTCCTCACATTATTTTGCTTTAAGAAACCAAAGTTTCCTCTTTAAAAAATTATGTAATTTTATATAATTCCAAGTGGTAAGAGAGGTGGTGGTTACTTTTCATTTTGAAAGGAATTAACTGTGCTTCTGCAAGGTCAAGGCCTTCCTAAGAACACAGAGTGTGTACTCTAAAGTTAGACATGAGCACATTCCTTTGGCTCCAAAGTCAGGACTCTGCTCTCTCCTTTCTCAGGGGTCCATGGAAGGAGGCTCAAGTGCTTAGTGGGGTGAAGAGACTGAGATGAGTAGTTGGGTAGAGCCAAAAAGTCAGAGGTGTGAGAATCTTATTTTGTCATCTTTAGAAGTAAGACCTTCACTCTGAAGCCAAAATCTGTCTCCAAGAAACAAGGGAGAGTGTTCCAAGCTCCTGACCTGAGTGGGATCCTCCAAGCGTTTCATGGTGAGGAATGCAAGAGCTGGTGGGTGGCTGTGAGGGTCTGGTGATGGTGGGAGTTAAGGAGGGAGGAGGATTTAGTTTCTAGGTGTGGACAGAGGAGACAAAGGAGGATGGATATCATGTGCTGATGATGTAGCCATAGTTAATGGGGAGTGACCAGCTGTCTTGTTCACCTCTCATTCTTCTGTTTACTACCATGCACATTTCCCTAGTCTATCCCCTGATCTGGACAGAAAATAAAGTTTAGTTTTGGCTCCTTTGCTTCTATTTACTATTATGGATTTTTATCATTTCAGGACTGCCATATGTGTGCCGCTACTAGAGTAAGGAGAAATCACAGACAGTACCATGATGCCACCCTGTCCTCATTTTTTTATAGAATTTTCCATTTTCTACTAGGCCATGTGTGGATTTTTTTCAAATTTTTAAATTGATTTTTTAGGGAGAAAGCTATAGGGGAGAGAGATAGAGAGAGAGAGAGAGAGATGGGGATAGCACTAAAGACAGAGAAATGCTAATTTGTTGTTCCACTCATTTATGCATTCTTTGGTTGCTTCTTGTATGTGTACTGACAGGAGATGGAACCTGCAATCTTGGCATATCAGGAGGATTCTCTAACTAAGCTACCTGACTCGGGCTGGGTCTCATATCTTAAGACCCGTGATTTCCTTCTCAACACACACACATATATATTTCTTCAGTGTTATACTTTTTCCCAAGAACAGAACAAAGTTCTTTCCAGTTCCCACTCACATTACTTTCAAGATCTCCCTTACAATATCACAAATAATGGTACATCATTATTGTACCATTAATGGTACATCAGGGTTCTTCTGTACCCTGTAATTTTTCCACAGTTCATGTGACCCTGGATCCTCCCAAAGATGAATCAAAGATTGTCATTTCTGAGGATCAAAGAAAAATGAGAATGCCCTTTCTTACATTACTTTTGAGGAGGTCTAATAATGATTAGATCAATTTGGTGTCCTGGGCTCACTGTTTATTACATCAAGGAAACATTACTGGGAGGTAGATGTGCCAGGAGTACACACTGGTGTCTCGGGGTATGTGGTGAAAAATCCCCTGACTCAAACATTTGTTAGACAAGGTAGCAATTGTCAACATGTTTACTCTAGATATCAACTTAAACATGGCCTCTGGGTTATAGGATTAGAGAATTGATTTGAATATACTACTTTTGTAGAATCTTCCTCCTCTGATCCCTTGAAATTAACCCTTTCCCTGACTGTTCCTCCCTGTCATGTTGGGGTTTTCCTACACTATGATGCTGGCACTGTCTTATTTTTTAACATCACGAGCCATGAGTTTCTCGTCTATAAATACTCTTCATGTTCCTTTTCTTAGAAACTTTTTTTCCATATTTCAATATGAAATGTGCTGGCACCATGATACTGTGTTCTCCAAATTCCTAAACTACTTACACCCTCAACCACCTCTATGTAGTGCCACTGGTCTTAGATACATCTAATGAAGTGAGCTTATCTGCACCATTCTCTCACCTTTTTCTTGCTCCCCCTCCTCTTTTTTTTCCATTTTTCACCAGTCATGCATTATGAGGGTGTACAATTTGCCTCATGTCATATTTCTCCAAAATCTTGTATGCATTAATAGAGAATCCTAATTCATCCTTTTTTCTATACTCCCAAAGAAAATGACTATTGCCTCATGAAAATGCAGTTATAGAGGTGACATATCTACCAATATTTACAATCTCATTTCCTCTGCTGCAGAATGGCAAGATGAATGAAAGCTTTTCAAGGACTTTTGTATGTGATTAAAGGCCTTGTGTAGGAGTCATTCACTACAGAGTTAGTCCTCAGGGGTATGTCCCTTATCCATCAAGGAATAAAGGAGAATTTTTAGAAATAATATGTACTAAGAGTGGAGTTTTGTGTCCACAGTATCTGAGTTCAAATCCAGTCTCTCCAAATACACACAGTAAACCTTGAATGAGATACTTGAATGCTGATTTTATTCTCTTAAAACAATCCCAGTATAGAAATCATACACACCATAGATAGGATCATTGTGAGAAGAAAAATATCATTAAGTATAAAATATATAAATGTCTCAACTTAAACATTTTCTACTAATTATTAAAAATATAAGCTGTGGCATTGTCTCATGAAACAGGTTTGTCCCTACATGGACAACGGGTGTTTTTTGTTTGTTTGTTTGTTTGTATTGAAGTCTCATGTTTCAGATCCCAGCTCCATCTGTGTTACTGTCAAGACTACTCTAGCTCTGCCCATGATTGATCAGTGTGGTTTTATGTGTGTGCGATGGTAAAATTATTATTATACTTCTGGTGTTATTACGTATTAGCCCGAATCAACTAATGTACATTCTAGAAGACTCAGTTTCTAGTTTGTACAATGAAAAAAAGATTTTTACTTGATGTATTATTGTGAAAGCTAAATAACAATGTCTTCAATAACTTCTATCATTTCTAGCACATAAATAGTGATCAAGTATGCTGTATATTCATTTTTTGTTAGCCTCTCACTGTGACTGAAATAAATAATTTTAAGTAGTTTTCTTTGAACATTATAATCATTGCTTTATTGTAAGAAATAAAATAACTTGATAAAAGAATTACAACTTTCTTTAAATTTGAGCTAATTGAAAAATAAATATTTCTGTAAAACTTCTTAGTCTAATTTTTTCCATTTTTCTGTAGTAAATATACTTCATTGAAATTGAACTTCATTTCAGGCTCTGTTTGCCCTGCTTTAAAGAGTCATTATTTACAGTAATACAGTAGGTATAAGAAGTACAATTGCTGGATTTCTTAACAACAGTATAGGTAATCATTCCCTGCTCCTGCCCTTGGTCAGCCTAATTTTTGCAGTGAGGTGAAAGTTTTCAGGAACAAAGGGATAAGCCAGTTCTTTTCCTCCAATGAGATAACAGGGGCATTATTTCTGCAATGGATCTTCCCAGGAATTCAGGACTTGGTGGAATCCCCTTGTCTTTTGGCATTTTAATTCTCAGCTCTTTCCCCAAAGATGTGGGAATTAAAATAACTAGGTAGACGGAGATAGATATATTTGTTAGCATAGGTAGTTAGCTTGTTATGAATATGAAAGGGTGCAAAGGTAATTCAACATTGAGTATAACAAACTAAGGAGCTGGATCAAATACGAAGCCTAATAAACTGGGGAAACGAAATGAGATGCTGGGACTGCTTCATTAGGAAGTTACAGCATTCTAGTAAGCCTGCCTTACTAGGAACATACAGCACTAACAGACTCATTCACACACTGCAGGAGATCTCTGACTTCCAGACTTAATCCTCAGAGCTGGCAAGGAAATATCCCTGGGGCACTGATGGCCAGGTGTCAGGATTTGGGGTGGGGGTATAGAGGGGAAAATTTTCTGCTGGACACAAGCACAGTACAAGTGAAAATGGACCAAGGCAATGTAAGCATATGCACCAGATGACTCAGCACAAATTCTGGACATGTGCCATAGAAGTTAAAATGGTTACACAAAGGAAGAGAACTTAGCCTGAGAAAACAATCAGATTGGAGAGGGGGTGCAAACCTCAGTGGGTCAAGGAAAGGGATTGGTTAGGGGCAGGGCCCCAACTGGGCCAGGGAAAATCAGGAAGTGGGTTGGAAGACAGCTTTCTCATTACGGAGAACCAAGAAAACATAGGTTTATCAGGATTCTCAGGGCACTGACTGCTGGATCCTGCTTGCTCTCTATATCCCCAAGGGTGTATTATTTCCCCACATCCCCTCAAAATCGTACCACTACATTTACTCTTTTCCATGTGCCTGCCCTTTGAAATTCCTTTCTCACAACACCACAAAAGAACCCATTGTCAACAGCAACAGTTTTCTGGTAACCCAGATGGTATTCGAACACACAATCCCCAGACAGACAGATCATAAAAATGAATGAATGGAATGGGGTGTCTTGGTTATCCCTGTATGTCCATAAGAGTGTAAGTAAAAAATTAATTTAAAAAAATTCATAAATATCCAGGGATGAGAAATGAATAGATCTTGTTGAATATTTTTATCAAAATTCATCTCATCATTTAAAAAGGAATACATTCTTGTCACTTGCGATTCCAAAATAACCCAAGTCCATTTCTCACCTGAGTATCTGTTTTAGCTTCCAAAACAGATACAGTAAATAAATATAAAAATTAAACAAATGAAAGGTACTAAAGGGGCATTTCTGGACAAAACTGTGAATTATTTATTAATAAAAACTTCCAGTCTGAAGTTCACACCAGTGCTATCTGACTTCACTATCTTTTCTTTCCAGGCTTCTCTCCTGAAGTGGTCTGAATTTTTTAGATTCCATCAAATTGAGTTTTAATCGTTTTGTTATTCATAAAATATATTGCATCTGGTGCCTCTGCAAGGGTCTCAGCTACCGAACTTTTCATACTTCAAAAAATATATCTCTTGACAGCAGTGGCCTCCTCCTATTTCCTTAATGACACCCATGATCACATCATAGTTTAGATTTCTCCAAGAATATAGTCAAACATGTTTAACACAAGAACTTACAGAGCAAGGCTTCTCCTGCTGTTCCAAGCTGCAACCCCAGTTGCCACCACAAACCACATGCACCTTTGCAGACATCTCTTGGAAGCAGTTTCATATACAGGCACTTCCTCAGCTCAGCAAACATACACACTAGTAAGATCACTGAGGTTCCTCAAACACTTCCCATGAGAAAACCCTGTCTATGCTTGTTGCCTGAGCATTGGAAGATAAATTTCAGTAGGGAGAGATAGTTGAAGAGGGAACAATTGGCCAGATGAACATGCTCAATAGTCCTCAAGGATATTAATGTCAGAAAAATGTAATAAAGTAATACCTAAATAATTGCTGCTAGAATGAAATACTTTTGACTTCCCGGTCTCTCTATTGAACTTTTTAACAGCATCCTTGCATTTGGCCAAAGAAGTAGCATTGGTTTTAAGTACATGGAACATAATTAAAATAGCAATATAACAAATACTTTGGGCTCAGATCTCAGATGTATATTCATTTTTAATCATTCATTTTTTCCTTAAAACAAATATTTTAAAGAATACACCCATATGCTTAGTCCCCAGGACATCAGAAGAAATATATACATTAAACATATGTCAGGTACCAGCTTTGTGTGGGGAATATATCTCTGGATTAGGTGGACAGAGTCGCTGCCCTCATGGAGTTTATAGCTCACTTGGAGCAGGCAGCAGACATTACACAGATGACAGTTCAAATGAAGACATGATTATAAGTATGATAAGAGAAAGACAGGCAAAATACAAGATGCAAGGAGAGTGTATCAGCAGAATCTGGAGATACCAGGTTTAGAAGATATAGATTTCTTTGTCCCAGATGTTTTGTATTATCATGTTTTCTCTTAAAATATAAAGCATTAGGGATGATGTTAGAGTAGTTAAATATCTGTAATGGCTAAGAAAAGAATTGTTCCATAGGGAAGATTTCTAGGAGGGTGAAGAACATTGGTGGTGTAACTTGAGACTCCTTTTGGCAAAGATAGTAGAGAAATGGTCATAAAAATCACCTTAAGATGTAAGAGGTTACTTATCCTCATGGTTCAGGAAGTGGAGGAGAAGGTGCAAATATAAGATGTGATTGGTTTGATAACCAATTGCTTTTTGGTCAATTCTTTTGGTACTTAGAAAGTTATCATGATTATATTACTGCATCATGACTCTGGTCTATTTGTAGGTCAAAGCGAGAGCATAATACAATGGCTAGCTATTATAATTGCTATTAGTACAATAATACATCCCCTTAAAGATTTGAAGACAGAATAATGTATCAAGGAGTTGTATTATGATTGTTAAATTGCTATTTACTCAAAGGCAGCTGCATAGTGAAAGTGAGTGAAGTGATGCCATGATTATGATTTGTAAAATATTCAGAGATCTGCTCATATAAAAGACAGAACCTAGGTGCTGCTGAAAATCAGCTAAGAACAGTCCATGATAATTTTAAGTGTTTTGTACTTTTAATAATTATTTAAACCCTCAGTCTGCCATTTATATAGATATTTCTCAATTAATCCACTTCATCCAATTGTAACTTATCTGTAAAAAGTAGAACACTCTCTAACAATTCAAGCACACTTATCTGAGTCACTAGTTTTAATCTTCTTTGATCCTTCCCTTCCCTAGAATTGTGGTAAAGTAGCAACAAAGGGGAGATTTCCAACCCAAAGTAAAAGGTTCTATTCAATTTATAGTTCACCAGTTGTCAGCCTCAGATGTAACAGTACATTGTTGAAAAGGACACTGGTGATAAGTTTTGAAGTACTGTAATCGTTGTAAAAATATTTGATTTCCTATCTAAAGAGAACGTTTATGTCTCTAATGACTTAGGCCATCCCAAATTCACCCCAGTTCCCTACACATACTCATCATTAACAGTATCAAAACCCCTTGCGAATATTGCGTAATGATATCTGTATGACGGAGGCAAAGTAAAAACATTAACATTCTTCTAACTACCTGGCATTTCTATGCCCCCTTACTGTCACAAAGCACTGGCCAACAAATTATTTTTAGTACTCACCACAATATCCTGAGGCAGACAGCCACTGTTGTTCAAACACAGTGACTCAAGTTTTGAGGTTGTGTCCATGCATTTGCTTTCCTTAGGAATAGGTTTAAAGATTTAGATTTAAATTTTCTGGATAAAAATCTCCTTGTGTGGGACCGAGGAATCTGCATTTATGTAAAGTTTTTCCAGGTGACTCTGTTTCAGACTACCCAAGAATTGAATTTAAGAATCATTGGTGTAGAACAGTCATGAAAAAGTAATTTGAAGATGATAAGATACAAATTTTATTTAAAAATGAGTAGAACATGTGTTTTGGTGTCAATGAGCATTGCAAGCCTGTTCTTTGTGAGTAGACCCCCAATTGTGTTAGGTTTGAAAGTTCTTTTAAATTAAAGACACTACAAATCATTTTAATCTTTTTATTTTTTCCATCACCTATACCTTCTTCTACCTCAAACCTGCCCCTGCAATCACCTCACTGCTGATTGCTGCATAACAGTGAATCTCAGAGGAAAGTGAAGAAGAGAAAGAGTATTTCCAAGGTGATAGGCTCAATATGACTAAGGAATTAAACGGGGTATGGAAACTAGGAAACAGGGGAGTAAAAAATAATTCTGATATCCAGGTAACTGCAATTTTGTGATACTCTTGACAATATGAATTTGGGGGCAAGAGAGATTGTGTGTGTGTGTTTGTGTGTGTGTGTGTGTGTGTGTGTGTGTGTGATGGGGCAGGCTGTGAGGATATGTTGCAAATATCTCAAGGGGTATGCATCTAGTTGTGAATGTGCAGCCTTTGGAAGCGTTTTGAAATATGAATCTGTGTTAAGAAATGAGGGAGGATGTGAAGAATGTGGGTAGGGGGCTGGAGAGAGAGCGAGAGACAGCAAGAGCTAAATTATAAACAACAAACCTTATATTCTGGTTTGTTTTAAGATGTACATAGATCCTTATCTCAATTCCTGTTGTCCGTCTACACCACCACACTCTAATCACACTGTTTTCTGTGCCCTGTGTTTTCCTCAGTCCAGAACCAGTTAAAAATCATTAGTGGAAGAACTGTCATTAGATTCCTCTCCAACAGGAGATAGATGTAGGGACTAAAGGGAACGCAGAGCCTTAAGGAGAATGTGTTATTCCCTAGGCTGCAGAACACAATGTGCTGGAATGTTGGCCACAGCTAATATGCCAGAATTTGATTATAACCACAGCAATTATGTTGACAGCAACACCACCAATAGAGCGACACCATGATTCTCATTAGCATGTTCAATGTAATTAAAATTACATCCATAGCAATGTAACTGTATGTCTTTCTATTTAACTATCAGTCCCCGTATACAGTATTTTGTAATAAATTGGACACGATAAAAAATAACATAGGTCCCTTCACGCTTTCATAAATCTTAATGTTGTTGGGTGCAGGACTGGATGAAGAGGAATGCTCAATGATAGTATCATGTGATGACAAAGATGATAAAGGAAAAAGGGCCAGTCTTTGGAATGCAGTTACTGCAAAATTCATATGATTGCCATTGCACCTGCAAAGCATCATGAGTTTATTTGTTAGAAATAACTTCATTCATACCCTTCAAACTAAAACTGTCAATATGGCTCAGCAAGTTTGCCTATATTAATTCCATTTCCTGCCTCATAGACATATGTGAATCAAGAAGAGTTTATGAGACCACATTAACTTACTCTTCTGTGGTTTACCAACAACACCAAAATACCTGTGCTTTAATTAGAAAAAACATCGATGTTTCTGTTGCCCTGCATGTCTCATATGAGTTAGCGTATGAAGATGGCCGAGCTCTGCAGTGCTGTCAGTCAGGGACCCTGGTCTGGAGCTTCCCCATCTTGTAGCTGCACCATCTGAAACATGGTCTCAGAACAAGACAGATAACAGGACTTGAAAGCATGTGTAGGAAATAGAAATGTTTCAGCTCTGCTTTTAAAAAATATATATATACTTATTTTTATTTTATTGTTACACTATATCACGCATTAGTTGAGTTGACCTTTTTAAATTTATTCTTTTTTATTTTTTAATTTATTTCAGTTCTGCTTTTGACTCATGCTGTAAAAAGGACCAAGCTTTTCCCACAGGAAGTGGGGAAAAACATGGAGGTGTGAGTGTTACCCAGAGAAAGGCTACACCTGAACAGCACCATCTGCTTACCTCCTGGTTGCTGCTAACTTGTCACTGACACAGTTGTGCCACCATTACGTCTGGAAAGCTTCCTCACCTGGCCTGCCTAAGTCAGGAGCAAAAGTTGGAAATTAACCGGTGGACTCCTAAATCAATATTGTTGTGGAAAATATTTCTCAGTAAGCTCACAGTGAAGAACATTTTCTAAAATTTTATTATCACCTCTCACAATGACAGCTGCCACCGCTGAGCTCAAATTAACTGAGCTCTTTCCCTGGTTATCTTCCCCACCACACTCTGCATTACAAAGGGCAGGTCCCCAGACTTCCTGGATCAAGAGTTCATCCCTAGGAAGTTGTTCAGGACCTGAATACAGAGAAGCTTACCTGATAGTTACAGAATTGAACTGAAATTCTGAGAATTCAGTCAAGCCAAAGACTATATCGTTGGAATTCACATTCTCCCTATTCAAATATTCTTGCTAGAATAATTTGCAGAAGGGAGAAAACCAGTGATTGAGAGCTGTGCCCTAGAATTTACTGGGGCAATAACTTCCCCAAGTGTCCCACTAGGTGGCATTGTTCTTAAGTTTCTCTTCTGCTTCCTTTGTTTATTTCCACTCCTGTGAATTTAAGTTTCATTTCTCACCCTTTTCCTGTGGGGAGCTTCTCTGTGGAGAGCTGCAGCTGATCTTCTCCACTGGTTCAGGACTGCTGTGCTTCTCCTGAAGGTAAGTGGGGCAGTTTCTGAGTGCGAAGGACAGGAGGCTTTGGGGGAACAGATTGAATGTGTTTGTCGACTTAAATTGTGTTTCTGAAGCTGCTCTGCTTGTGGCTGTCTCTGCTGAGGTGGCAGGAAACGGGAACATTGAATCTGGGGAAAGAGTGACCTTCAAAGAAGGGAGATTTAAAAGAGCAGAGTCTTATATGTTTCCTCTTTTTTTAAAAAAATATATTGTATTGATTATGCTATTACAGTTGTCCCATTTCCCCCCTCCATTCCCCTCCACCCTGCACACCCCCTCCCACCCACATTCCCCCCTTTAGTTCATGTCCTTGTATCATACTGATAACTTCTTTGGCTTCTCCATTTCCCATAATATTCTTATCCTCCCCCTATTTTCTACCCACCATCTATGCTACTTATCCTCTGTACCTTTTCCCCTCTCTCCCTCTCCCACTCACCTGTTGATAACCCTCCATGTGATCTCCATTTCTGTGGTCCTGTTCCTGTTCTAGATGTCTGCTTAGTTCGTTTTTATTTTTGGTGTAGTTGTTAATAATTGTGAGTTTGTTGTCATTTTACTGTACATGTTTTTTATCTTCTTTTCCATAGGTAAGTCTCTTTGCCATTTCATATAATAAGGGCTTGGTGATGATGAACTCCTTTAACTTGACCTTATCTGAGAAGCACTTTATCTGCCCTTCCATTCTAAACCAAAGCTTTGCTGGATATAATGATATTGGATGTAGGTCCTTGCTTTTCATCACTTGGAATACTTCTTTTCAGCCCCCTTTTGCCCTAAAGTCTCTTTTGAGAAATCAGCTGAGAGTCTAATGGGAACTCCTTTGTAGATAACTCTCTCCTTTTGTCTTGCTGCTTCTAAGATTCTCTCCTTATCTTTAATCTTGGCTAAGGTAATTATAGTGTGCCTTGGTGTGTTCCTCCTTGAGTCCAACTTCTTTGGGACTCTCTGAGCTTCCTTGACTTCCTAGAAGTCTATTTCTTTTGCCAGAATGGGGAAGTTCTCCTTCATTATTTGTTCAGTTTTTTTTTTTTTTAATTTGTTTTTCTTCCTCTTCTCCTTCTGACACCCCTATAATTTGGATGTTGGAACATCCAAATTCATTCTAGCTATAATTCATTCTAAGCTATAAAGATATCCTGGAGGTTCCTAAGCCTCTCCTCATTTTTTTTTTTTTTTTTTTGAATTCTTCTTTCTTCATTCTTTTCTGATTGGATGTTTCTTTCTTCCTTCTGGTCTACTCCATTGATTTGAGTCCCAGTTTCCTTCCTATCACTACTGGTTCCCTGTATATTTTTCTTTATTTCACTTAGTATAGCCTTCATTTTTTCATCTAATTTGCGGCCAAATTCAACCAATTCTGTGAGCATCCTGATTACCAGCGTTTTGAACTGTGCATCTGATAGGTTGGCTACCTCTTTGTCGCTTAGTTGTATTTTTTTCTGGAGCTTTGATCTGTCCTGTTATTTGGGCCATTTTTTTTTGTGTGTGTGTTAATGCACCTGTTACACAGTGAGGGGCAGAGCCTTAGGTGTTCACCTGGGCGGAGCAACCCAGTGGTTGGATTGTGATTCTGTATGTGGGGCAGGGAACCGAGAGGAAACAATGGCACTTGCTCTGCTCTCTGACGGATTTGAGTCACTTCCCCCATACTCCCCCCACCCCCCAAGCAAATTGGGCCCTTCTGGTGCTGATTCCTGTGTGGGTGGGTTTGTGTACATTCTAGGACCCTGTGAGTCTCTCCAACGAACTCTCCAGTGAGGCTGGGAGTCCCTCCCGGCACCTCAACCCCCACAGGTGTTTTCAATCAGAGGTTTGAGGCTTTATTTCCCCATGATGGGACCCTGGGTTGCGCAGTCTCAGTATCCAGTTTCACCTGGTTATCTGCGCGTGAATGTGGACCACCTGGTCCACCAGCCGCCTTGTGTGCCAAACCCCTCCACAATTCGCCGCCTTACTGGGTCAACCCGCTGCTGGTTTGAGTGCCCAGGGTCCTCCAGCTATCACTTTGCCGCAACCTCTCTGCCTGGCTGCCCAACTCCACCCCTCCTCCTGGTCTGGATGAATGTGTCTACTTTAGCTCCTTGGTTGTCAGACTTCCATACAGTTCAATTTTCTGTCTGTACTGCTTGTTTTTTGTTTCTAAATTGTTGTTGTCCTTATTTTGGTTGTGGAAGGAGGCACAGTGTGTCTACCTACTCCTCCATCTTGGCTGGAAGTCCCTCTTATAGTCTCCCTTTTTTTGGAGGGACCATTATTTCTCCAGACTGACTTACCCTCATCTTCCTCTTACTCTGTAGATTTGACTTTCTACCTTGCCAAGTTGAGCCAGGTTACTCATCCCCTTTATTTTTTCCCAGGCAGATAATCCCTACCTTCTTTTCTCCCCTGAAGCCTGTGAGGTAGAGTCCTATTCTCCCTCTTCATATAGCCCAAGTTCCTGGGTAGGGCCAGGAGAAATAAGAGTCCTCATCTGGATGCATATTGGGGGATGGATTTTAGGAACTCTGCCAGGGATAGGACCCTCTCAAAGTCAATCCTTTTACTCTTTTGTTAAATTATCATTTTCTACAAAAATTTATTCTTAAACTACAATGTGTTTCAAGACAATTCATTCTTGCTACAATTAGCAGCAGGTGTTATGACAAGGTATACAGATGTTAACAGGAATGGAATGAAGGATCACATTTCCCTAGGCACAGAAAACTGCTCACTACTGGCCATATTTCTTTATGTTACTTGTGTCCTGGGGTACCCTTTCCCATGGCCTTTGCATTCAGCAACTAAAGTTTCTTCTGCTTCTTGGCCTGCATCTAGGGCTGCTTCAGGCTCTTTTTCTTCCCACCTTTAGACCAGACATGGCACCTGATGCCTCTTCTCTAGACCATGATGCTTTTACTTTTGTCTTGGTAACTTGTGGGAAGCTGTGCACATCCTTCCTGATAAATGGTCAGCTCTTTGGGAAGCCTGGATGATCAGGTTGCTGCACATCTCTGTGGTTCCCACCTGGTCACTGGTTTTACCTGGAAATCATTTTTGGAATCCAGGCAAAAGACTGAGTTGGATGGGACCTAGTTTGAAGAGAGTACTGCAGGTTTTTCTGATGAACTGACTGAGAGAAAGGAATGAAACTAGGGGTCACTTTCTGAAGATGGCCCCTTTTACCAAACCACTTCTTTGAAACAAATTGACCTGAGAGCTGGAGCTCTTGCAGGGAGGTTCATTAAATTGGTACAGATCGTCCCTGGACTTGAAGGAAGTGGGGGAGAAGAAAAACAATCAATACAAAAGAAGGGGAAGAAATTGCCAAGTTCCTGAGGTTTCCAGGTCTCTGGGTGCCAACAACAGGCTCCCCTTCCGACAGGTAGTCCATGAATCTGGGTGCAGGAGAGGTTTCAAGGATGTTGGCTAAACTCCTCATAGGACTTTTTCAGCATTGCGGGGACACTTTCATTTTTCTTGTCTGAACTTCACAGATACAGAAAGCCCCTGTGAGGACTGTCAGGATATAGTGAGATAAGAAAACTGATATCCTAGTTGGCCCTTACCTTGCTTTGTAAATCTCATACATTGTACCATCTCCAAAAAGAAGAATACATTTTGTTTCTGTCTGTCTGTCTTGAGTGGGAAGGTTTTAATGGTATAATGCTTCTTCAATGATACATTAAATGAATAAAAGAAAAATAAACATGTGTGTTAGTTTTCCAGCGATGCCACACAAAATGTACTACAAACTCAGAGGCTTAACCAACATTTCTTCTCACAGTTCTGGAGACTAGAAATAAAACATCAGTGATGTTGGCAGGGCTGGTTCCTCTCAGAGCTGTGAGGGAAGCAGGAGTTCCAGGCCTCTCTGCTGGCTGCACTGCTGATAGTTGGCTTGCACTCACTGGC
>PVKU01015876.1:0-16708 GCA_004027475.1 Anoura caudifer | reverse complement strand
AACATCCGATCAGAAAAGAATGAAGAAACAAGAATTCAAAAAAATGAAGAGATGCTTAGGAACCTCCAGGACATCATTAAATGTTCAACATCTAGATTATAGGAGTACCAGAAGGAAAAGAGGAAGAGCAACAAGTGGAAAAGTTATTTGAACAAATAATAAAGGAGAACTTCCCCAATCTGGCAAAGGAAATAGACTTGCAGGAAGTCTCAAGGAGGAGCACACCAAGGTACATCATAATTCCATTACCCAAGATGAAAGACAAGGAGAGAATCTTAAAAGCAGCAAGAGAAAAGGAGACAGTTACCTACAAAGGAGTTCCCATAAGACTGTCAGCTGATTTCTCAAAAGAGACCTTACAGGCAAGAAGGGGCTGGAAAGAAGAATTCCAATTCATGAAAGCCAAGGACCTACATCCAAGATTGCTCTATCCAGCAAAGCTGGTATTTAGAATGGAAGGGAAGATAAAGTGCTTCTCAGATAAGGTCAAGCTAAAGGAGTTCATCATCACCAATCCCTTATTATATGAAATGTTAAAGGGACTTAATCTAAGAAGATAAAAAGCATGTATAGGAAAATGACAGGAAACTCACAATTATTAGCAACCACACCTGAAACAAAAACAAAAACAAATTAAGGAAACCTCTAGAACAGGAACAGAACCACAGAAATGGAGATCATATGGAGGGTTAGTAACAGGGGAGTGGGAGGAGGAGAGAGGGGGAAACGGTACAGAGAATAAGTAGCATAGATGATAGATAGAAAATAGACGGGGAGGGTAAGAATAGTGTGGGAAATGTAGAAGCTAAAAAACCTGTAAGTATGACACATGTGCATGAACTAAAGGGAGGGGATGTGGGTGGGAGGGGGGTGCCAGGTGGAGGGGAGTGAAGGGGGGGAAATGGGATAACTGTAATAACATAATCAATAAAATATATTTTAAAAAAGAAAAGACTCAAAAAGATATATTCTTGATGATGCTTTAGAAATCCTTGATTTTGTTTAAGCCTGCCCCATATAGTTGTGTGGGTTACTGGCTAAGGAAGGGACTAAGTTTTGTTGCAGACACCAGCTAGCAGTGTCTGTGTCATTATGGATGAAATAAAACATACACACAGACTACTGAGTCTGGTGGAGGAAAAAGGACATCATGGCTTTTCTCTCAAGGGGAGCAAAAGCCATGGCGCCTGCCATGACAGGCAATTTTATTTCTGCTCACATTACAAGATGGTCCTCACTCACTACCCACAGGTTCACTATAAGTGGTTACCTTTTACAGACAACAAAGGAGCCAATGCCCCTAATCATATCACAGAAGGAGGATATTAGCAAATGAAAAGGGGAAAAGTGGTTGAGCCCATTATACTGGTCCTAGCAAGGTTTAGCAGGGATTTTAGGAAGTTACAATAAGCACTTGGCCATCTCAATCCAGGGTGAGGGAGTTTTAGCAAAAAGCAAGATTCAAAGGGGCTTAGGTATATTGCAAACTGATTACCCACGAGAGAACCTATCTGTGGGCATGGGTCCTGTGCATCTCCGAGTGAGAGCTGGGCCCACGCCACGTAGAAGGGTCTGCCACAAAGTGGTGGCTGAAATTGAGCCTGCACCCCATCTGCTAAACTGGGTGCTCTAAAGACTGACTGTATAAGCCCAAAGGATGAAACACCTTTTCCAGTTTACACAGGGCACACTCTACTCTATGAGCTCATGACCACCGTAAGTCTGACTTAGCCAGTTGGCATAGATGTGGTTTGGTGGAACAAAAGAACTACTTCCTTGGATCTTCTTCCCACAATTCCACAATTTTAAATGACCCCCCCCCAGAAGATATAAATGGGAATCATTTCATTAAAAATGTTAATTCCACAATAACTGTAACAAAGAAGATTGATAAAACTGCTAGAGGTAATCCAAGCCAAACCTAGGTTAATGTATATCCATGTCTTCTGTCTTGTGAATTCATTGAATTTGTAATTATATCTGTACCAGACAAACAATGTCAATTCTTATCCAATGAATCAATTGGTCTTTCAAGTAATCAATCCTTCAGTCTTGCCATTTCTGAGGTGATTTATAACATTGACCAACCTCTTCACTCACACAGTTGTCTAGAAGACTTATTGATAAAAAAAAATTGTTTGGCTTTGAGAGATGTTCCCCTTTATAAAAATCTATTTGTTCAATTATTTGCTATTTAAACAGCTTTATTTGACATTATTCTGATATATTTAAAGGCATCTGGCAGGTTTAAATGACCAAACAGAAAACCCATGACAAATAATTAACGGAGATTTCAAACCAGGTGAAAGAAAAAAGTGGATAAGGATATAAAACAGAAAATTCATGTATGGCTTAGATAAATTTTTATTTTATTTTTTATAAATGTTTTAAAAAAGATTTTATTTACTTATTTTTAGAGAGAAGGGAAGAGAGGGAGAAAGAGAGGGAGAGAAACATCAATGTGTGGTTGCCTCTTATATGCCCACCCACTGGAGACCTGGACTGCAACTGAGGCATGTGCCCTGACTGGGAATCAAACCAGCAACTCTTTGGTTCACAGGCTAGCATTCAATCCACTGAGCCACACCAGCCAGGGCTAAATTTTTTTACCTATATTGTGCACGTAGCTACTTCATTAGTGGTCTAAACAACTGTGTTTAGGTTAATCCCCTTTCTATCTCGTTTTTACATAGTCAGCCTTGCAGCATGTGAAACTTTCTCTTAGAGATTACTTTGTATTAGCCACTCTAGGTCTCTGTACTATCAGAGTGCAGCTAAGACATACTGCATAGAAAGAACAAAATAATATGAACTTAGGTATATTATAGACACATTTCTTACATGGAAAAGAATATGACTGAGGTCTTTAAAATAAACCCAGAATGCCAGTTGAATTCCTACTCAAAACTTTTTCTGATGAGCATTAATCAGGAGCTATGCTTAATAGCTGCATCCCATGAAGCTCTAGCTGAAGCCCCTCTAGGACTCTTCTGAGAAGAAAATATAAGAGATCCACCTCAGAATGAAAGATACACAAGAGATTAAAAATACAGGGATGGAAAAAGATAATTTCATGCAAGTACAAAGAAATATAAAGCTGGGATAGCAATACTTATATCTGACAAAACTTTAAAACTAAGGCTACAGTAATTAGAGACAATGAAGGACATTACAGAATGACACAGGAAACAATTCAACAAGAGGATGTAACCCTAGTAGTATTTATGCACCCAACATAGCAGAACCTAACTATGTAAAGCAAATTTTGATGGACATAAATGGAGAGACTGACAAAAATAAGGCATAGTCAGAGATTTTAACACCCCATTGACTTTAATGGATAGATCTTCCAGACAGCAAAATTAACAAGGAGACAGCAGCCTTTAATGACACGCTAGATCAAATGGATTTAATAGGTATCTACAGAGCATTCCCCCCGCAAAGCAGAATATACATTCTCTTCAAATGCATATGGAATGTTGTATAGTATAGACACATGTTAGAGCACAAAACAAGTCTTAATAAATTTAAGAAGACTGAATCATATCAAGTATCTTCTCTGGCCACAATGCTGTGAAACTAGAAATCAATGACAAGGAGAACACTAACAAACACACACAGACATGGAAGATAAACATGTTATTAAGCCATGCATGAGTCAACAAGGAAATTGAGGAAGGAATCAAAACATACCTTGAAATAAATGAAAATGAGAACACAAAACCCTAAAATCTCTGAGACACAGGGAAAGTAGGCCTAAGAGGAAAATTCATAGCATTATAGGCTGACCTCAAGAAACAAGAAAAAGATCAAATAAATAATAGAACGTTACACTTAAAGGAACCTGAAAATGAACAACAAAGCCCAAAGTGAGTACAGGAAAGGAAATAATAAAGATTAAAATAGAAATAAACAAAATAGAATCTAAAAAAAATGATACAAAGGATCAATGAATCCAAGAGCTGGTTCTTTGAAAAGATAAACAAGATTGACAAACCTTTAATTGGACTCATCAAGAAAAAGAGAGGAGCAAAATAAATAAAATCAGAAGTGAAAGAAGAGAAATAATAACTGACACCAAAGAAGCACAAAGGATTATAAAAAAAAATCATGAAAAACTATATGCCAACAAAGTGGACAACATGGAAGAAATGGATAAATTCCTAGAAACGTACAATCTTCCAAAACTAAATCAGGAAGAATCAGAGATTCTGAATACACACATTACACTCAGTGAAATTGAAGCAGGAATCAAAATACTCACAACAAACAAAAGCCATTGACCAGATGGCTTTACAAGTGAATTTTCCCAAACATTTTCAGAAGAATTAACATCTCTGCTTCTCAAACTACTTCAAAAAATTCAAGAGGAGAGAAAGCTTTGAAATTTATTTTATAAGGCCAGTTTTATCCTAATTCCAAAACCAGATAACAATGGTACAAAAAAAGAACATCATAGGCCAATATCCTTGATGAACATTGATGCTAAAATCCTCAACAAGATATTAGCAAACCAAATAAAGCAATACATCAAAAAGATCATACACCATTACCAAGTGGGATTTATTCTGGGAATGCAAGTATAGCACAACATTTGCAATTCAATAAATGTGATACACCACATAAACAAAATAAAGAATAAAAATCACATGATTATCTCAATAGATACAAAAAAGCATTTGATAAAATCCAGCACCCATTTATAACAAAAATTATCAGCAAAGTATGAATAGAGAGAATATACCTAAACATAAAAAAGGTCAAAAATGACAAAACCACTGCCAGCATCATACTTAGTTGGCAAAAAATGCAAGCATTCCCCTTAAGATCAGGAATTAGACAGGGATGTCTGCTTTTACCTTTCTTATTCAACACAGTACTAGAAGTCCTAGCCACAGCAATGAGATAAGAAGAAGAAATAAAAGGCAGCCAAATTGGAAGGGAAGAAGTAAAACTGTCATTATTTTCAGATGACATGATACTGTACATAGAGAACCCTAAAGATTCCACTAAGAAACTATTAGAACTAATAAATAAATTCAACAAAGTAGAATACAAAATTAATATGTAGACATCAGTTGCATTTTTATGTACCAATAATGAACAATCAGAAAGAGAAATTAAGAAAACAATCCCATTCACAATTACTTCAAAATGAATAAAATACCTTGGAATAAACCTAACCAAAGATGTAAAAAGTTGTACTTGAAAAATTATAAGATGCAGAAAAAGAAGAAGATACAAAAAAGTGGAAACACATATTATATTCATGGATAGGAAGAATTAACATCATTAAAATGTCCATACTACCCAAAGCAATCTATAGATTCAGAGTAATTACTATCAAGATTCCAATGACATTTCACAGAACTAGAACAGATATTTCAAAATTTTATATGGAACCACAAAAGGCCCCACATAGCAACAGTGATCCTGAGAAAGAAGGACAAAGTTGGAGGAATCACACTACCTAATGTTAAACTATACTATAAGACCATGGTAATCAAAACAGCATGGTACTGGCATAAAAATAGACACATAGATCAATGGCACAGAATAGAGAGCCTAGGAATAAACCCACACCTTTATAGTCAATTAATAGTTGACAGAGGAAGCAAATACATATAATAGGTTAATGATAGTTTATTCAATAAATGGTATTGGGAAAATTGGACAGATACATACAGAAAATGAAACTAGACCACCTTCTTACACTACACAGAAGAAAAAATTCAAAATGGATTAAAGATGTAAATGTTATACCTGAAATCATAAAAATCCTAGAAGTAAACATAGGCAGTAAAATCTCAAAAATTGTTTGCAGCAATATTTTTTTCTGATATTACTACCCAGGCCAAGGAAACAAAAGGAAAAATCAACAAATGGGACAACATCAAACTAAAAAGTTTTAGCACAGCAAAGGAAACCATCAATATAATAAAAAGACAACCCATGGAGTGGGAGAACATTATTGCTGATACAACCGATAAGGAGTTAATACCCAAAATTTATAAAGAACTTGCAAAACTCAATACCAAAAAACAAACAATCCAATTAAAAAATGGGCAAAGGACCTAAATAGACACTTTTGAAAAGAGAACATACAGATAACCAATAGACATACGAAAAGATGCTCAATGTTACTAATCAGAGGAATGCAAATTAAAACCACAATGAGATATGACCTCATACCTGTCAGAATGGTTATCATCTAAATCAACAACTGCTGGCAAGAGGATGTGGAGAAAGGGGAACACTTTTGAACTGTTGGTGGGAATGCAGATTGGTACAGCCACTGTGGAAAGCAATATGAAGTTACCTCAAAAAAATTAAAAATGGAATTGCCTTATGATCCAGATTGTCTTATGATCCACATTCCCACTTCTGGTAATTTGTCTGAAGAATCCTCAAACACTAATTTGAAAGAACATAAGCACCCCTATATTCATTGCAGTGTTATTCTCAATAGCCAAGATGTGGAAGCAGCCCAGTGTCCATCAGCAGAGGAGTGGATGAAACAATTATGGGACATTTACATAAGAGAATACTACTGTAAAAAGAAGAAAATTTTACCCTTTACAAGAGCATGGATAGACTTGGAGAACATTATGCTCAGTGAAATAAGCCAGTCAGAGAAAGACACATACCATATGATTTCATTCTTATGAGGAATCTAATGAACAAACTGAACTAACAAACAGAATAGAGACAAACTCATAGAGAGCAGGATGACAGCTCTGGGGTGGTGGTTTCAGGGTGGAGGGATTGAAGAAAAAAGAAAAAGGACTCATAGATATGTACAACCGTGTGGTGATTGTGGGGGAATGGGTGTTGGATGGGGTGGAAGAAATGCCCTGAACCTTAATCTAACTATTTGTATAAAAATGAGAGAGAGAGAGAGAGAGAGAGAGAGAGAGAGAGAGAGAGAGAGAGAAAGAGAAAGAAACGGAGAGTGCAGGAGAGAGAGAGAGACAGGGAGAGAGAGGTGAATATAGGAGAGACATTTTAGTAGCATCTGATTTTTCTTAAAAGCTTGAAAGGCTTTTGAAAGGGAAGTACATTTCTTTATATGACACGGGAGGTTATTTAATGTCATATTTATCTACTACTTATAATCATTTATAATATCTTTTTAAAAAAGATTCTATTTATTTTTAGAGAGGGGGAAAGGAGGGAGAAAGGGAGGGTCAGAAACATCAATGTGTGGTTGCCTCTCATACATCCCCCACTGGGGACCTGGCCCACAACCCAGGCATGTGCCCTGACTAGGAATTGAACTGGCAACCCTGTGGTTCACAGGCTGGCACTCACTCCACTGTATAATCATCTATCTTTAATGTAAGGGTATGGGTCCCAAATTTTTACAAACACTGAGCAGAGGTTTCTGGCATTACTGGAATGCCCTTATACACACTTCTGACTCAACAAGGTTACTATCCCTTTGCTACTTAATAAATTGGCCACTGATTGTGAAACTTTTGGTAATAGCTAACAAATATCATAGCATAATTACTCAAGCTGTTTATTCATATGTTTAGTCAGACAAAGTTAGGCATGCACAGTGCTGCCTGATGTGATTGTAAAGATTCAGTACCAGTGATTTAAGTACTTAATCCATGGAGGACTATTTATTACCCAACAGTCTAAAGTTGCAATTAAAAAGAAAAAGAAGAAAGAACAAGTTTTGTATGTCTTGATATTTTTTTTTTGTTAGACCTTTCTTCATTTCTAAAAAAATAAGAGAGAAAGGGAGAGGTTCCAGTTGAAGATGGTGATGTAGAAGGATTCTGAACTCACCTCCTCCCATGGACACACTCAGTCCACAGCCACATACAGAAAAATTCCCTCTGAAGAAATCCAGAAACTAGCTGATCAACTTCTGCACATCAAGGGTAGGAGAGACTGAAATACAATTTCCCATAAAGCCTATCCCTTTTGCAGTGAGCCAGTATCAGACGACTCTCACAAATCCCAGCTTTTCTCTGAGAGCAAAGGGTTTGAATTATACCTCTGAAGCCTCAACTTTTAAGACTTGTACCTAAGAGACAGATTCCCACACTATCTAGATTTGAAAGTCAGTGGGGCTCATGTCCAGAAGCCACACAAAGTGTCCATAAACTGAGAAAGAGCTTCTAAATGGCTTGTCATGGACTCACTGTGGCTAATGTTCCAAGACATGGTGCGGAGGCAGGGATAAAATGTGTTCAGTCTTGCTGGGCAAAAAGCCTTTTCTGATTATCTTAAAAGTTTCAGCTTGAGGCACTGGCATCTAATTTAACATACATCTAGAGGTCTACTGAAATACTCTTTTAAAAATGGTGAAGACCATGCTGGCACCCCTTTGCAACATTCCTCTACCTTACTCCAGGTCACCAGTACCTCCCAGAAAGAAGACTGCACGCACCTCTCACACCCCAGGTTTTTGTGAATACTGCTCAGGGAATACCCATTGATTGCCTAGCTCTGGTGGCCAGTGGAGCTTACTTTCAAAGGTTCCATATAACTCTAACAAATGGAGAAACAGTTCTTAACTGGTTACCCACCCCACCCCTCCCAAGGCTCAGTGAAGAGGCAGCAGACTTAAATGTGTTCATTGTTTCTGTTGAAGAGGTCAATTAACTTTTCTTAAAACTTCAGCCTGAGGGGGAGGCTTCTAGCTGAACATACATCTAAAGGTCTCATAAAACATGTTAAAGGAACTTTGCTAACTAGTAATAGGAAAATATATACAAGTATAAATCTCATGGGTAAAAGTAAGTATATAGTAAAATTCAGGATAATCTCATGTTGTAAAATGTGGTGAATTAATCACTTATAAAGCCAGTATGAAGGTTAAAACACAAAAGTGGTAAAAATAACTATAACTACATTATTTGTTAATGGATACACAATATGAAAAGAAATTTCAGACAAAGAATTCAGGATAATCCTCTCAAAGAAGTTTGGTAAACTATAGAGACAGACAGATGACTAAATTAAATTAGAAAAACAATGCATAAACAAAAAGAAAAGTTCAACAAAGAAATAAAAACTATCAAAAAAACCCCAAACAGAGATTCTAGAGCTGAGAACTACAATAACTCAATAGAGGGCTTCAAAAACAGACTTGAGTATGCAGAAGAATGAACCAGTAACCTAGAAGGCAAGATAGTTGAAATTATCCAGTCTGAGAAGGAAAAAAAAAATGAATGAAAGAATGAAGTAAGCCTTTGGGACTTATGGGACACAATCGGAAGAAACAATATCTTCATTATAGGAAATCCAGAAGGAGAAAGGAAAAGGGACAGAAAGTACAGCTAAAACAATGACTGAGGACCTCCTACACCTGGTGGACAAAAGGACAACCAGATCCATGAGACTGAAAATGGCTGTACCATGACACAGTCTAATTAAATTGTCAAAAGTTACAGACAAAGAACTTTGAAAATAGCAGAAGAGAAGTTACATACAAGGGAATCCCTATAAGACTATAAGGGGGTTTGTCAACAGAAACCACTGAAGCCAGGAGAGATTGTAATAATATATGTAAGATATTAGGGGGGGAACCTGTCAACCAATAATTCTATATCTGACAAAGGTGTCAGAGAGAGAAAAACTTTCCCAAACAAAAGCTGAGGGAATTCATCACTTTTAGACCTGTCTTACAAGAAATGCTGAAGGGAATTATTTGAGTAGAATAAGATGCTAATTAGCATAATAAGGCATAAGAGATAGTGTAAAACTCACTGGTAATAATAAATATATAGTCAAAGCTAGATTCTGTAATATGGTAATGTTAATTCACTTACATCTCTACCTAAAAGTGAAAAAAACCAACTGTAGTAAAAATAATGGTACAGTAACCTGTTATTGGATATACAATAAAAATGTATAAACTATAATATCAATAGCCTAAACTGTGAGGGAGAGATAGAATAAAAGTATAAAGTTTAGGAATGCTATGAAAATTATATTATTATCAGTTTAAATAGGGTGTTATAATTTTAAGATGTTTTATGTAAGCCTGATGGTAACCACAAGTCCTGTGGTCATTACACAAAAGAATATTATGAAAAGTCAAAGCATACTGATATCAGTGTATCCAAAACACACACACACAGACAGCAAACTGACAACAAACTTCAGCTGTCAACAACTGAATCTAAATAACAAAAACAAAAACTAAGCAAACCACTAGAACAGGAACAGAACCACAGAAATGGAGATCACATGGAGGGTTATCAGTGGGGAGGGGGGAGGATGAGGGAAAAGGTACAGAGAATAAGAAGCATAATTGGTAGGCATAAAAGAGACAGGGGGAGGTTAAAAATGGTACAGGAAATAGAGAAGGCAAAGAACTTATATGTACGACCCATGGATATGAACTAGGGTGGGGCAAATGCTGGTGGTAGGGGTGGTGCAGGGCTGAAGGGGATAACCGGGATAAAAAAATGAGACAACTATAATAGCATAATCAATAAAATATACTTTAAAAAAAGAAATATGTTTGGCTTTATTTGCAGATGACACAATTTTGTATACAGAATATCATAAAGATTCCACAAAACTACTAGATCTAAGCAACAAATTCAGTAAAGTTGCAAAATATAAAATATATAAAAATCAGTAGTATATATTCTATCTGAAATTATCTGAAAAAATAAACAACCTGTTTACAATAATATCAAACAAAAACCCAGAAAGTACTCAGGAATAAATTTAACCAAGGAGGTGTAAAATCTCTACATGAAAACAAGGTATTGATGACAAAAACTAATGAAAAGGTATCCTGTGTTCATGGGTTGAAAGAATTAATAGTGTTAAAATGTCACTGAATATGAAAATGTGCCCAAAGCCATCAATAAATTCAATGTAATCCTATCCAGATCCAATAGCATTTTTTACAGCAATATTAAAGACAATTCTAAAATTTACATGGAATCACAGAAGACTCCAAATAGCTAAAGCAATCTGAAGACAAACAAAAATGGAGGCATCACACTTCTGGTTTAAAGCTATATGATAAAGCTATGGTAATCAAACAGGATGGCATTGGCATAAAAACAGACACATGACCAATAGAACAGAATTGAGAACCTAGAAAAAGAAATCCATGCATGTAAGGTCAAATAATACTTAACAAGAGAGCTAAGAATACTAAATGGAGAAAAGACAGTCTTTTAGTAAATGGTGCTGGGAAAATTGGATATTCCCAGGTAAAAAAATATGAAACTAGACCCCTAACTTACACTACTTACAAGTATTAACATGAAATGAACTAAACAACTTAAATGTAACACTAGAAACCATAAAACTCCTAGAACAGGGGAAAAAGGTTCCTTGAATAGGATCTTGACCATGATTTTTGAATATGTCATAAAGCACAAGCAACAAAATAAAAAAATAAGTGTGAGTATATAAAACCAAAGAGCTTCTCTGATGCAAAAGAAATCATAAACACAATGAAAAGACAACCTACAGAATAAGAAAAAATATTTGCAAACCATCTGATTGCTGGTTAATACAGGGTTGAGCAAAAGTAGGTTTATGTTGTTTCTATGGAAAATAATATAATAATAAATAATAATACAAAAATATACTCTGTGTCTTGCATACACAAAACTGTAAGCCTACTGTAGGCCCACTCTGTTTTCAAATACATAAATTCACATAACTCTATAGCAAACAATCCAAATAAACAAATTAAAAACAGCTAAAGGACCTAAATAGACATTTTTCCAAAGAACATATACAAATGGCCAATGGGCACATGAAAATCTGTTCAAGATGGCTAATCATAAGGGAAATGCAAATTATAAATACAATGGGGTATTATTTCATAACTGTTAGATTGGCTATCACAAAAAAAGTTGAGCTAATAAGTGCTGGCAAACATAAGGAGAAAAGGGTGACTTGTGCACTGTTGGTAGGATTATGCATTGGTATAATCTCTATGGAAAATAGTCTAGAGTATAGAGATGCCTCAGCAATTAAAAATACAATTATCATATGATCCAGCAATTTTACTTCTGGGAACATATCCAAAGAAAACAAATACACCACATCAAATAGCGGCACACACACTCCTGCCCCAGTGTTCATAGCAGCAGTACTTACAATAGCCAAGACTTGGAAAAAACCTAGGTGCCCACTATGAATTAATGATTAAAGAAATTGTGATATTTATATATAATAGAATATTATTCAGCCGTAAAAAGGAAAACTTCCATCTGTGACAACATTGTTAAGCCTTGAATACATCATGCTAAGTTAAATGATTCAAAGACAAATACTTGTATGATCTAAGTTATTTGTAGCTTCCAAACAAGCAAACAAACACAACACTGAACTCGTGGAAGAGGAGATCAGATTTGTGGTTACCAGAGGTGGTGGATGCAGAGGTGGGGAATTGGACAAAGGTGGTCAAAAGGCACAAACTACCAGTTATAAGTAAGTACTCGAGATGTAACTGTATGACATGATGACTACCATTAACACTGCTGGATGGTGTATTTAAGATTCATTAAGCCAGTAAATCCTGAGTGCTGCCCTTACCAGGAAAGAAAAACATTTTTCTCTTTTTTTTGTGTGTCTGTATGAGATCGTGGTAGTTAACTGAACTTGTTGTGGTAAAAATTTCACAATATAGCTAAGTCCAGTCATTATGCTTTATATCTTAAACATATGCAATGCTGCATGTCAATTATATCTCACTAATATTGGGAAAAAATAATGAAGTTGTGATATCAAAAACATAAAATGTGTGTGGTTAAATATGTAGAGCTTCAGGATGCATTTAAACTTAATTTGTTATCAACTTAAAATAGACTTACAAATATACAGTGATTTATGCAGTCCTCATTGTAAGCAGAGAGCAAAAATCTACAGAAGATACACAAGAGATAAAGTAATCTAAGCATACCAATACAGAAAATCATCATATTACAAAGGAAGAAAGCAAGAGAAGAAGAAGAAACAAAGAAACTACAACACAGCCAGGAAAAAACTTACAAAATGGCAGTAAGTACATAAATTTCAATAATTACTTTAAATGCCAGTGGACTAAATTTTCCAATCAAAACACATAAAGAGAATAAATGGATAAAAAAAAACAAGACCCATCTATATGCTGCCTACAGTAGACTTTCTTCAGATGTTAAGACACATCGACTAAAGGGAAAGGATGGAAAAAGATATTTCATGCAAATGCAAACCAAAAGAAAGCTTGTTTATCTTTACACACAGAGTGGGGCAAAAGTAAATTTACAGTTGTTTTTAGGAAAAATACAATCATTAATAAGTAATAATACAAGAATAAACTATTTTTGCATAGTCACAAAGTCTACTTTTGCCTCACACTCTATATTACACAAAATATACTGTAAGACAAAGACTTTAATAAGAGACAAGGAAGATCACATACGATAAATGCATCATTCCAACAAGAGAACAAAACATTTGTAAATATTTATGCACCCAACATAGGAGCATCTAAATATATAAAGCAAAAATTAATGAATCTAGAGGAAGACACAGACAGCAATGCAATAATAGCTGGGGACTTCAATACCCTACTTTCATGAAAGGAGAGATCATCCAGGCAGAAAATTAATAAGGAAACATTGGCTTTACATGACACAGTATACAAGATGCACTCAAAATACATATATGATAACATCCTATCATGAAGCAAAAAAATACAAATTCTTCTCAAATAGACATAAAACATTTTCCAGTCTAGATCTTATGTTAGACTACAAAACAAGTCTTAAAAATGTTTAAAAGACTGAAATCATATCAAGCATCTTTTCTGAACACAATACTATGAGACTAGACATCAATTACAAGAGGAATATTGAAAAATTCACATATGTGGCAATTAAACAACATGCTACTGAATAAACAATGGGTCAGAGATCAAAAGAGAAATTTAAAATTACTTAGAAACAAATGAAAATACAAATAAAACATGTCAAAACTTATGGGATGCAGCAAGTTCTAAGAGTGAAGTTTATTGCAACAAATGCATATGTCATGGAACAAGAAAAACCTCAAATAAATAACCTAACTTTACACTTTATGGAACTAGAAATAGATGAACAAATAAAGCCTACGGTTAGAAGAAATAAAAAAGATCAGAGTGGGAAAAAATGAAATAGATACTAAAACAACATTAGAAAAGATCAATGAAAATAAGAGCTGTTTTTTGAAAAGAAAAACAAAATTCACAAACATTTAGCTAGACTCAGCAAGGAAAAAAAAAAAAAAAAAGAGGACCCAAATAAGTACAAGTAGGAGTGGAGACACTAAAACTGATAACCACAGAAAGAGAGGATCATAAGAGGCCACTAGGAAGAATTATATGCCAACATATTGGACAACCTTGAAGAAATGGATAAATTCCTAAAAATATACAACCTACCAAGACTGAACCATAAATAGAGAAACTGAGCACACTGATTGCTAGTAAGGAGATCTTTCTCATGTGTGTTAATTGCTAATATACGGAACTACTCTCAAAATCTGAAGGGAAAAAAGCCACTATATAAGTCTATGATACCAAAGCAATAACTTAACACTTTGCTTTTATAATTTCGAGAACACTGCCATGTGTATTTATTTTATTTGAACCTCATGAGGTTCAAATTCAATGTGGAATCCCATTTGATAAAGGAAAGTAGCTAAGTATCCAAAGGGCTGCAAGTTTGCCTGTGATCCCAGGGATGTTAAAGGGGAAACTTAAGTCACAATCTTTTGGTTATTCTGTCACCAAAATCCTCTCTCGTCATGGATAATTTTGGTGTACCTCTTCCTCTCTCCAGTTTTCTGCTCCATGTTCATGGTAGTTTATGCTTATTGGGTCCCTCATTTGTGCTAGGCACTGTGATAGGTAAGGATATGAAAATTAATGAACCCCAATAGCGTCTACTTAACTTGTGTTCCCTGGAAGGGCTATAGTCCTTACACGCTACTCTTATGATCCCTGGGATTAGGAATGAGGAATGAGGGCAGTGAAACAGGGGAGAAATAAGAGGAAGCATTCATTACTGAGTTCGCTAACATTAAGTTCAACTAATAGAAGATTTCTTAGAACCATCTTCTAGAAGCTTTATAACCTTTGTTTCAGAACATTGCATGGTGGGGATTAGAAGGTTGTATCGAAAGAGCAACAAATTTATGTGCCAGCTCCAATCTCCCCTTGGTTGAAGGTTTGCCCTTTGGAGTGTTAACTTCTTCACCCTTAGGTGTTGCCATATGTGAGCACCAAGGGGGTCTGCCTTATCTCTGTCCTCAGGGAAACCTTTAAAAGGATTGGGGCATATGAGGAAAGCATAAAGTGACACACACCTTTGGTGCCAGTAGAACTTGCAGGTTGTCCCCAGTAAGAAGATGAAATGAGAGTCAGGGTAGGCCAAGCGTGTCTGAGGTGGCACAGGAAGGGAATCTGCAGGTCATTCAGTGTGAAGATTTTAACACTCACCATTTATATTCCCAATTTCCACAATGGCTGGCAGGAATCTTCCTGCAGGTGTCTCTCAGCATGCCTAATCTTACAGGTTTCCAAAACAGAAGTCTTCACCTCTCTCTCTTCAAAGTGAACTTTCTTCCAAAACAAATGGTAACCAAAAAAAAACTTATCTTCACTATGACAAAGATAATTTCATGCTTACAATTAAATATTCCCTGAAGTAGGCTTTATGTTAGGACAGGCGGGGATACACACGCTTTCAGTCCTCACCTTGGAGCAACTGACTACCTCAGTTAGCTGCACGTGGAATTAGTGCAGCTAATTCAGTTAGCTGAGGAGCTTTAGAGAGAGTGCTGGCCCAGGTGCCATGCCTAGAGACTCTGATTTAATTGGGCTGGGGGTACAGCTTGGGCATAAAGATTTTTAAAATCTCTCACGTGATGCTTCTGTGCATGCAAACTGTTGCAACCTGTGATCCAATGGTAGCGAACAGGTTACAGTCTAGCCTAGAGGACTTTAAACTTCAGCGCATCAGAATTACCTAGGCAATGTGTGAGGCCTGCTGATTCCCAGATGCACAGTCAGGTCTGTGATTCACGGAGTCTAGGGCGAAGCACAGGCATCTGCAGGGTTAATAAGTGCTCCAAGAGAAGTGTGTGTGGAGAGCTCAGACCTCACTTTGAGAAGCATTTCCAGTCTTAAGAAGGTAACAGCAAGAGTGAAAAGAATTTAGAAGAGAGTACAAAGGTTATTTATGGATTGAAAAATATTGTGAGGAAATATTAAGATTATTTATTCCAATGACAGAGCCAAAGGAAGATTTTTATTTTATTTTTTTAAGAGGAAGTGTGCTGTGTGGTGACCAGCTGTTCTTTAATCACCTCCAGGGCAGATGAAGAGCAAAGGCCGTTAAACTGTAGCACGTGGGCTTTAGGTTAAATGCAAGAAAGGAATTCCTGGCAGTGAGAGTTGTTAAGCACTGATTTAGGTTATTAAAGAAGGCTGTGAAATTTTTTTCTCTGGAGGTTTTCAAAACCAGTATAGATTCTCATCTATCTAGGCTGGCTAGGGAATTATTCTGCTCAAAGGCAGAGGAAATAGACTAGATAACTTTTTAAGCTCTTGAATGGCTTATGACTCATGGATTTGTAACTAACAGCAATGGTAGTTAAAAGTGAGTATGGAGGGACTTCCAGAATGATAGAGTGAGAGGCCTGGCAGACCCTTTTTCCAGCAAAACAATCATTTAACCAATAAAAA
>PVKU01015875.1:0-16592 GCA_004027475.1 Anoura caudifer | reverse complement strand
CATAGATGGTAGGTAGAAAATAGACAGGGGGAGGGCAAGAGTAGTGTGGGAAATGTAGAAGCTAAAGAACTTATGACACATGGGCATGAACTAAAGGGGGGAATGTGGGTGGGAGGGGTGTGCAGGGTGGAGGGTAATGAAGGGGGGAAAATGGGACAACTGTAATAGCATAATCAATAAAATATAATTTAAAAAAAGATAATAGAATTGATAAATCCCTAGCAATTCTGATTAAAAAGAGAGAGAGAAAATACAATCAATATTAAGAATAAAAAAGGTATATCAACACAGATATTATAGACATTAAAAATAATAAGGAAGTATAATTAATAACTAGTCCAATAAATTGATAGTGTAGATTAAGTGGACTATGAAAGTGTAGTTACATGAAAAACACAACTTATCAAAACAAAAACAAGAAATAGACAATATATATAGCATTATATTTGTTAAAGAAATTAAATTGATTATTTAAAATGTTTCTAAAAAGGAAACTCTAGCCCCAATGTCTTCACTGCTAAATTCTATCAAACATTAAAGAAAAATAAATGTCAGGTTCTGGCCAAGATGGGTGTAGGCAGAAACCCTTCACTTCCTCGTACAACCAAAAGGAGGATAACAACCAATCTAAAATCAATGAACAACAGAAGTGCCAGAAAATCAAACTCAATGCTGACAATCAAGGAATTAAAGAAATAGTCAACCAGACCAACCAGACCAACCAGACCAGTAAGTCAGGTAGACAGAGACAACCCACAGCAAGGCAGTGGACTGTGCAGGTGGGGCTGGCTGAGTGAGGTGGCTGACTGAACAGGAAACTGAGACTCAGAGCTGACTGTGGACTATGGTGGGGGTTGTGGCAGTGGGAGGAACTTCCAGTCTCACATGCGAGTTTGTTGGCAAGTGGGGCTAGAGCCAAGCAGGCAAGCTGCATTGTTCCCTCTCCGATCCCTCCCCCACAGGCAGTGCTGCAACATAGCAAAGAGGGTTGCCCTGCCCTGGTGAATACCTAAGACCCCACCCCCTTGTAACTTAACAGGGGCCCCTGAACAAAGAAATAGGGCCAAAATGAAAGAGCAGAGCAAAACTCCAGAAAGAGAGCTAAACGATGAGGAGATAGCCAACATACCTGATGGAGAGTTTAAAGCCCTGGTCATCAAAATGCTCACAGAACTGATTGAGCTTGGTTGAAAAATGAAAGATACCCAAAGTGAAGTAAAGCAAAATATTCAGGGAACCAACAGTGACAGGAAGTAAACTAGAACTCAAAGCAATGATTTGGAACAAAAGGAAAAAATAAATATCCAACTGGAACAGAATGAAGAAACAAGAATTCAAAAAAGTGAAGAGAGACTTACAAACCTCTGAGACAACCTGAAACATTCCAATATCTGAATTATAGGGGTGCCAGAAGGAGAAGAACAAGAGCAAGGAATTGAAAACTTATATGAATGAATAATGAAGGAAAACTTCCCTATCTGGTAAAGGAAACAGACTTCCAGGAAGTCCAGGAAGCTCAGAGAGCCCCAAAGAAGTTGGACACAAAGAGGAGCACACCAAGGCACATCATTATTAAGTTACCCAAGATTAAAGACAAAGAGACAATCTTAAAAGCAGCAAGAGGAAAAGGAAAGAGTTACCTACAAAGGAGTGCCCATAAGGCTACCAGCTGATTTCTAAAAAAAAAAAAAAAAAAAAAAAAAAAACCAAAAAACTTACAGGCAGAAGGGGCTGGAAAGAAGTATTTGAAGTCATGAAAGGCAAGGACCTACATCCAAGATTGGTCTATCCAGCAAAGCTATCATTTAGAATGGAAGGGCAGATGAAGTGCTTCCCAGATAAGGTCAAGTTAAAGGAGTTCGTCATCACCAAACCATTATTATATGAACTGTTACAGGGACTTATCTAAGAAAAAGAAGAAAATCAAAAACTGTGAACAGAAAATGACAACAAACTCACAACTATCAACAAATGAACCTAAAAAAAAGAAAAACAAAAACAAAAACTAAGCAAACATCTAGAACAGTAACAGAATCAGAGAAATGGCATCACAAGGAGGGTTTTAGTGGAGAGAGAGAGGGGAGGAATGGGGGGAAAGGTACAGGGAAGAAGCATAATTGGTAAGCATAAAATAGACGAGGAGAGGTCAAAAATTGTATAGGTAACAGAGAATTCAAAGAACTCATATGTACAACACATGGACATGAACTAAGGGAGGATGCTGGAGGGTTGAGGAGTACAGGGCAGAGGGGGGATAAAGGGGAAAAATGGGAAAACTGTAAAAAAAAAGAAAGAAAAAGCCCACTCTGATCAAGTTAGGGGGATTCTGGTGAAGGGTCTGAATATCTCCTACTTCATCCCTCCCCAAAATCTGGAATACTTATTCTTTTGAGCTCTTACACCTTCCAATTTTAACACCTTCCTCATGTTATGTTTGAAAAAAGAAATAAATTTAAGAAAACTATTTTAAAATTATATACATTTGCATCCTGGAAAACTTAAGGTGGTGCCTTGTACCATCAATTTTAGGAGCTTTATTTGGTGCATTTAACACAACTGGTAACTCCAAAATCCACTTAGCTCATGTGAAGTGAAAAATATAGACTGTTACCTTGCTGGCCCTATGAAATTCTGCACTTGATATTTAGTATATACTGTACCTTCACTACATCTGGCAAGATGTCCTGCGTTAGCACTCAGTTTCATTCTTTTTCTTTTCTTTCCTATTCATTATATTTTAATTCTGAGGACCATATGAGAGTAGACTACATTAATTACAAAAGTTTGTATAGGCAAACCACTTCCTTAAGTCAAGGGCCAAATGTTGAAATGTTATTTTTCATGTCATTTATGATCTTATCACAGTTCACTTAAAGAAGTTTGGTTAAATTTCAATGAAAATTATCTTCCAGAGTAGTGTTTTTTTGGGGGATGGGGTGAGAGGCAAATTTACTACATTAGTATGTATGGTGCAGAATTTCACGCAAATGAGGTATGCCAGGAATGTGAAAACTTAAATGTATTTAAACAAACACAAAGAGGAATGCTCAAACTTGCTGCTGCTTAGATCACTGCAGTTTCTAAGACCCATTTTCTTTTACTGATTTAAAGCAAAACAAAATAAAATTAGAAGTTGTGCCTGAAATAAATCTTATTTTTTTATAAGTAGCTTCCTGATTCCTGTGTCCTGTAAAATAGAGGCACTTGACCCTTAGAGTAGCTTCTATTCAACTTTGTACCATAGGGACAGATCGGTCTGATTTCCTGGCCCTCACCTTGAATTGGCCACATACAGGGTCCCTGGCCAGTGGAATGAAGTCTTTGTCTAAGATGACAAGGGTCAGCTCAGGGGATGTAGAGGAGGGTACTTTTATCTTCCCTGTTGTCATTTGAGGTTTTGATCTCTGGGTGAAGGGGCCATTCATCTTTGTAAACATAAAACATTTTTGATTTCTCCAGTTTTCTGTTAATGGAGAAAGAATGGAAGTGAATAAAGTTTTAGTGATTTTTTTTTAAAAAATGAAGAAAACCCATACTCTGCATGTGAGAAAAGTTAAAAATTTCTATCCATCAGTGGTCATTGTTAAGGAAAAACAAAAGACATGCCAGAAATGTTGAAAATAGACATACTGTTCAGCAACATAACTTTCACAAATCAATAACAAAAAAGACTGACAACTCAATTAAAATTAGGCAAAGTATTTGGACAGGTGCTTCAAAAAACTGGGTATACAAACAAAAAATGAAAATACACAAGTAAAAATATTTTTTGTATCATGGGTCACCAGTGGAATATAAATTAAAATCATGAGATAACACTACACTCCCACTACAGTGGCTACCATTGAAATGACCACAACAAAAGGGTAGGGAGCAGCTAATCTCTTATATATTGCTGGTGGGGGTATAAAATGGTACAACCACTTTGGAAAACTGTTTAGCAGGTTTTTAAATAAAAGTGTACATACACTATGATCTAGCAATTCCATACTTCAGCATTCACTGAAAAATTAAAAACTCAGGTTTGTTGATTTCAGTTTTCTCTTAATAGCAAAAAGGGGGAGCAGAAGGGGATATTTGTCAACAGGAGAATGTGTGGGGTCCTGAAATCCAAGTGAAGAAAATATTTCAAGTAGTAATCAACTGCATCAAAATCTAATGTTTCAAGTAATTTAAGAACTGAATCAACCACTATATTTAGGTAAGTCATTGAAATATAAATAAAATTAAACAACTTAAAATTAACTATAATTTTTAAAAGTTATTTTATTTTAATTATCAAATGTTGCAATTAACAATAAAATCACATCAAAATCTATTTTTCTTTATTTTTTTGCCTTATATTACAATTTTATTTCAACACATATTTGGAAAATAAAAAGGGCATAATGTTTTTCCTAAAATTAGCTAATCTACAATTCTAGTGTTTCTATAATAATCAATCTATTTCCCTGGGATGAAAATGACTCATGGGATTTGCTACATAAAAAGCATATAAAAAGTTTTTCATTCCATTATAGATATATGCTTACGTATATTCTAAAGTAAAAATTTCAGATAATATAAATCGAAATGAAATTCTTTGTTCACTTACTAGTATGATCATGCTGATAAGATGGTAACTTGTATGAGCACATAAACATGCTAGAAATTACTTTAAAATGGGCATTTAACTATCTGGCCTTCCTAAGAGCATGTGTACAAATGAAATGAGACCTGGCTGGAGAGTTGGTTGGAGGTCCCAGTGTATGGAAGACTCGAAATGTCATCATAGAAATTTGACCTAAAGCATCAAGTGAGTAGTTAAACTAGATGACCTTTAAATACCTCCAACTTGAATGTTTATAGCTCTATAGTTCTAAGCCTATTTCTCTCTGGGATCATTATTTGGATGAGACAGATGGTATATCAGGTCCAACAAAATTTCATGAAACACCTAAGGAAACCATCCATCAACTATTGCCCTCTTTAGAATAGTCCCCAAAGCATTTGAAAGGGAAAAGTTGCAATTTTTGCCCTTAGTATCCAAGAAATATGAGTAGAGAAAAAGAACTTGTAGGAGGGTGGCAAGATGGTGGAGGAGTGAATGGAAGTCACATTAACCTCCTCCCAGGACCAATCTGGAATTACAACTAAATTGTGGAGAAATCACCCAGAACAAACAAATGAACAATAATGAGAGAGAAAGCTTATCACCTCAGACAGACAAAACAGTCAGCTTCAGCACAACCTGACAGGTAAGAAGTGCTGTGGAGACACAAGAGAGCTTATGTGTCCAAAAGTGGCAGCTGAAGTGCCAGAGGGATACCTAAGCAGCTGGTTGGATCCCCATGAGAAATGTGGGATTTAAACCCTAAATTGGGGTCCCCAGCCTAGAGCACCAGAGCCCAGAAATAACACAGATAACATTCAGTGGTGAAAAGTGGCAGAGTTGCTCTCTGCCAAGACAGACAGCTTGAAATGCAAAGAGCCATTTAAAGGGCCAACGCATAAATCACCATTTCCAGCCACTTATCCTGGGCTCTGGCAAAGGTGGGGGACACAGTGGACTAGAGAAGCCTAAGGAGAGACTGGGGATGGAAGCTTTGGGGAAAGAACTATAAGAGTAGCTGCTGTGATCCTGGTGCTGATTCATCACCCACATGGGAGCAGCCATCTTTCTCAGGCAGACCACTCCCTTCCTAGTGACATCAACCTGAGGGGAAGCAATAAACCTGTCCCCAGGAGGGAGTCTGCCTCAGCCCTGCGATGCCTAAACCTGAATGCTGAGTGCAGAGTGAGTAGATTAACAACTGAAGAAGTCAGCCACAGACAGCAGATCCCTGGAAGTCTTGACCAGCCTAAGGTCAGAAGGGGTCACCATCTGACATTACCAGAGGTGGATCCAGAAAGAAAAGATATGGTAACTACTAGATGCTACTGAGATAAAATCTACCATGGTCTTCTCCATGATTTGGGATATTTTCTTTCCTGCATAGCTTTTTAACACTCATTTCTTATCCACCAAGTTTGTGCATGTTGTCAGTAGTTTTTGTACTATAGCTTATTTCAATTCACATATTTCATCCTTTTTGTCTTATGCCATTTTACCTTCTTCTTTCCTCTAATTATTTTCATTTTAAATTTTGTTTTCCCTCTTGCTACAACACGTTTCCATTCCACATTCTTACTATTTCTCCCCCATCCAGCCTCACAAAACCAATTTTCTTGTCAAGGGTCATCTCACATCCTTCTTCCCCATTCTTAAAATACCCACGTTCTCTCTCCACCTTTAGCAATCTTTGGTAGTTGGTTGTGCATAGGGTAATTGTTGTTGCAGTTTTTTTCAGTTTTATATCCAGATCTTCACTACTTTAGTATTTCAAACCTCAAGTTTTACTGGTCCCCTCTCCTACCCATTTTTTCATCTCAAATTTTTAATTTTGCCCTGTCTTAGCCTGTTTTTTTCTTTTTTCTTTCTTTTTCTCTTTCATCTTGCCTTTTTATTTTTCTTTATTTTCCTTTTTCTTTTCATCTCAAATTTTAATTTTTTCCTGTCTTAGCCTGGTTTCATTTCTCGCTCTTAGGAATCTCTCTCCCTCTATCATTTCAAAATCACTTCTGATTCCTCTAGACGTCTCTTAAGCTTTACTTTCTTTTTTCCCTCTTATTTCCATCCCACCTATATTAATTTTAGCTTATTTGTTGTTGATAGTGCTATGGTGCATCTTTCTCTCCAATTCAGCTCCTAATTTATTATTATTTATTTAATTTTTCTTCCTTTTTCTTTCTATCACTTTATTTTATTTTAATATCCCTTTAAACACAATATTATATGCTTCCCTTCTCATACTCCATTCCACCTTCTTCATTCCCTTTTTTATTCATGATGTAAATTTTACTTCCTGATACCCAACTCTTATTAGTGCTCCTCCACATACCCTATGAAAATCATTTTTATTTCAATAGGTCATCTTACATTCATTCTCCTTTCTTATAATTGTCTGAATCTCTTTACACCCTTATCAATACTTGTTCATTTGCTGTTGACAGTGGGATTGGGGTAGGGAGGAGTTATTTTTGTGGGTGTGAGTTTGTTTCATGTTCTTTGTTATTTTTTCTGGCAATGCATGTGTAGCTGCATACAAGACATTGTGGGCAGAGTGACTCTCAGTAAGCCAGCTGAAGGGAAGGACCCACCAATGAACAACCCAAAAACAATCAAAAGCCAATTATACCTAGAGAGCCAACAACATATAGGCCATCCCAGGAGTATCTAGTTCAGGAGGCCAAGGAGACTGCACCATTGAATCTCAAAGACCTCATTACATAGAAGTTCATATCACAAAGACAAGGAGTCAAAACAGATCAATTTAAGAAGCAGAAGCACAACAAGAAGAGTTCCCCAAAAAATGAGAAGACAAAGAAATAGCCCCAATCAAAAAGAAAGGAGGAATCCACAGAAAGAATGCTAAATGAAATATAGACAAGCAAACTATCAGATATTGAATTCAAAACAATGGTTATAAGTAAACTCAATGAGCTCAGTGAGAATTACAAAAAACTACAGGGAAGCTATAAGGAACTTGTGCAAACTATATCAACATGAAAAAGGACATAGAAACTATCAACAAGAGCTGAGAGGAAATTAATACAATTTCTGAATTAAAGAACACAGGAGAAGGAATCTAGATGAAGAAGATCAAGTCAGCAAGCTGGATGACAAAATAGAAAAATTCCCAGAATGAGCAAGAAAAAAGACTCAAAAAGAATGAAGAGGGGTTAAGGGAATTGCAAGACAAAATGACACATAATAATATTCACATAATAGGGATACCAGAAGGAGAAGAAGATGAGCAAAGGATAGAAGACCTGTTTGAAAAAGTAATGATGGAAACCTGACTGGTGTGGCTCAGTGACCTGGGTGTCATCCTGCAAAGAAAAAGTAATGATGGAAAACTTCCCTAATTTGATGAGAGAAAAAGTCACAGAAGTCCAGGAAAGACAGAGGGTCCCAATCAAGAGGAACCCAAAGAGGCCCTCTTCAAGACACATCATAATTAAAATGGCAAAATTCAAAGTCAATAAGAGAATTTTAAAGGCAGTGAAGGAGAAACAAGAAGTAACATACAAGGGAGCCCCCAAAAGGTCTTCCCAACAGAAATACTACAAGCCAGAAGGGAATGGCAAGAAATATTCCAAGCAATGAAAATCAAAGTCTTGCAACCGATACTATTCTGCCCAAAAAGGCTCTCAATTAAAATGTTAGGCAAAATAAGGAGCTTCCCAGACAAAAGAAGGCTAAAAAAATACACCTCCACCAAACCAGCATTGCAAGATATGCTAAAGGGACTGCTTTAGAAAGAAGAAGTAAAAGAGTGAGAGAGAGAATAACACAGGTATGAAGGGGAAAAGTGAATAAGTACCTATCAATAATAACCTTAAATGTAAATGGATTGTCTGCACCAATCAAAAAACATAGGGTATCTGAATTGATAAGAAAATGTGACCCACACATATACTGCCTACAAGAGACCCACCCAAGATCAAAAGACCTACACAGACTAAAAATGAAAGGTTGGGAAAAAAAATGTTCCAAACAAATGGACAGGGGAAAAAAAGCCAGTAGCAATACTTACATCAGGAAAAATAGACTTCAAACAAAGGCCCCAGCAAGAGACACAGAAGGACACTTCATAACATTTAAGGGAAAAATCCATCAAGAAGACATAAATATTGTAAACATATATGCATCCAACATAGGAGCACCCTAATATAAAAGGAAAATCTTAGAGGACTTCAAGATATAGACAACAAGACACTTATAGTAGGGGATTTTCACACCCCACTGTCAACAGTGGATAGATATCCCCCCAAAAAATAAACATGGATGTGAACAATGTATTAGAGCAAATGGACTTAACTAATATACATAAAACATTTCATACCAAAGAAGCAAAATACACATTCTCATCAAATGCACATGAACATTTTCAAAGATAGACCTCATGATAGGACACAAAATAAGCCTTAACAAACTCAAGAAAATTGAAATAATAACAAGCTTTTTCTCAAGCAATAAGGGCTTGAAACTAGAAACCAACCTCAAGGAAAAAGCCCAAAAACAGTAAAATTCATAGACAGTGAATAGCATGCTATCAAACAATGAATGCATTAATAATGAGATCAAGGAAGAACACAAAAATTTTCTGAAAACAAATGACAATGAACACACAACAGTCCAAAACCTATGGGATGCAGCGAGGGCAGTCCTGAGAAGGAAGTTCATAGTGATACAGGCCTACATAAAAAAGAAATATTTCAAATAACAACTTAAAGCTATATCTACAAGAATGGGAGAAACAACAACAAACAATGCAGAGCAAGTAGAAGGAAGGAAATAACCAAGATCAGAGCAGAATTAAACAACATAGATACTAAAAGAACAATTCAAAGGATCAATAAATCCAGGAGCTGATTCTTTCAAAAGATAAACAAAATTGACAAGCATTTAACCAGACTTATCAAGAAAAGAAAGAGGGCCCAAATAAATAAAATCAGAAATGAAAGGAGAAAGTATAACTGATACTACAGAAATAAAAAGTATTGTAAGAAATTACTACAAACAACTATATGCAAGAAATTTGAAAACCTGGGTGAAATGGACAATTTCTCAAAAAATATAATCTTCCAAAACTAAATCAAGAAGCAGAAAGCCTGAGCAGAGCGATAACTGTTGATGAAATTGAAGCAGTAATAAAAAACTCCTGGCACACAAGAGCCCCGAAGTGGATGGTTTCACAGGAAAAATTTTATAAAACACTTAAGAAGAGCTAACCCCTATCCTTCTCAACATATTCCAAAAAACCCAAGAAGAGGAAGACTCCCAAACTACTTTTATAAGGCAAGCATCATCTTAATCCCAAAATCAAATAAAGACACAACAAAGAAAGATAACTACAGGCCAATATCACTGATGAACAGAGACACTAAAATCCTCAACCAAATATTGGTAAACCACATCCAACAACACATTAAAAAATCATACAGCATGATCATGTGGGATTAATCCTAATGATGCAAGGATGGTACAATATTCACAAATCAATAAACATAATACATCACATAAATAAAAGGAAAGACAAATATCACATGATCATATCAATAAATGTTGAAAAAGCATTTGATAAGGTACAGCACTCATTTATGATTAAAACACTCAGCAAAGTGGAAGTAGAGGGAGCATACTTCAACATAATAAAGCCTGTATACAAGAAACCTACAGCCAACATACTCAACAGGCAAAAACTAAAAGCTTTCCCACAAAGGTCAGGAAGAAGACAAGGATGTCCGCTTTCATCACTTCTCTTCAACATAGTATTGGAAGTTATACCCACAGTAATCAGACAAGAAAAAGAAAAAAGTCATTAGAATTGGAAAGAAGGAAGTAAAACTGTCATCATTTGCACATGATATGATAGTGTACATAAAAAACCCTATAGTCTCCACCAAAAAACTACTTGACCTAATAAATAAATTTGGCAAAACAGCAGGATACAAGTCAATATTCAGAAATTGAAGGCATTTTCATACACCAACAACAGAATATCAGAAACAGAAATTGGAAATAAAAAGCCATTTGCTATAGCAACAAGAAAAGTAAAGTACCTAGGAATAAACCTAACCAAGGAGGTAAAAAGGACCTGTACTTAGAAAACTACAAAAGTCTGAATAAAGAAATTAAGTAAGACACAAATAAATGGAAGTATATACTATGTTCATGGATTGGAAGAGATAACATCATCAAAATATCCATACTACCCAAAACAATTTATAGACTCAACACAATTGCTATTAAAATACCAATGACATATTTCACAGATATAAAACAAACATTTCAAAAACTTATATGGGACCATAAATGACCCCAAATAGCCACAGCAATCTTGAGAAAGATGAACAAAGTGTGAGGGATCACGTTACCTGACAATAAACTATGTTACAAAGCCACTGTGATCAAAATGATCTGGTACTGGCATAAGAACAGACACATAGATCAATGGAACAGGATGGAGAGTCCGAAAATTGGAGAGCCCAAGTCTCTATGGTCAATTAATATTTGACAAAGACAGCAGGAGCATAAAATGGAATAAAAATTGCTTCTTTAACAAATGCTGTTGGGAGATCTGGACAGCTACATGCAAAATAAAATGAAATTCAACCACCAACTTGCACCATACACAAAAATAAACTCAAGATTGATGAAAGACTTAAATGTAAGTCGTGTCACCATAAAAGTCCTAGAGAAGACCATAAGCAGGAAACTATCAGATATTCCATGCAGCAATATTTTCACCAATATGTCCCCTAGAGCAAGGGATATAAAGTAAGAATAAACAAATGGGACTACATCAAATTAAAAAGCTTCCATACGGCTAAAGAAAACATTTGCAAACTGAAAAGGAAGCCAACCATATGGGAAAATATATTTGCCAATGACACATCAGACAACAGTTTGATCTCCAAAATATATAAAGAACTCACATGACTCCACTCCAGGAAGACAAACAATCCAATTAAAAAATGGGCAAAGGACCTGAACAGACACTTCCCCAAGGAGCACATACAGAGGAACCAGAAACATATGAAAGGATGCTCAGAATCGCTAACCATCAGAGAGATGCAAATTAAAACCACAATGAGATACCACTTCACACCAGTCAGAATGGCCATCATAAACAATTAACAAACAAGTGCTGGCAAAGTTGTGGAAAAAAGGGTACCCTAGTACACTGTTGATGGGAATGCAAGCTGGTGCAGCCACTGTGAAAAACCGTATGGAATTTCCTCAAAATAACTAAAAATGGGACTGTGTTTTGACCTGGCAATTCTACTGCTGGGATTATACCCTAAGGATCCTGAAACATCAGTTCAAAAGAACCTATGCCCCCCAATGTTCATAACAGCATTATTTACAATAGCCAAGTGCTAGAAACATCCTAAGTGCCCATTGGTAAATGAATAGATCAAAAAAAATGTGATATATTTACACAATGGAATACTATACAGCAGAAAGAAATAATGAACTCCTACCCTTCAGAACACCCAGGATGGAACTAGAGAGTATTATGCTAAATGAAATAAGCCAGGCAGTGAAAGACAAATACCATATGATCTCACCTATAAGTGGAACCTAATCAACAAAACAAAAGAACAATCAAAACAGAACCAGAGACATGGATATAAGGAAGAAACTGACAGGAGCTGAGGGGAGGCAGGGGAAAGAAGGGGAAGAGTCAAGTCAAGAAACACATATAAAGGACCCCTGGGAAAAGACAATAGTGGTGGGAGAAGGATTGAAAGTGGAAGATGGGGTATGGGTAGAGCTGGGAAGAGTAATGTGATGCAGACCCCAGCTTGTGGGGTCCACCACATTGTGGATGAAATATGAGAAATTCACACAGACTACCGAGTCCTATGGAGGAAAAGGGACAGCATAGTTTTTCTCTCAAGGGGAGAAAAACCCAGCCTCCACCATGACAAGCCTTTATTTCTTTTTCTGGGCACATTACATGATGGTCCTCATTTACTATGCACAGGTTGGCTTTAGGTGGTCACCATTTTACAGAAAACAAAGGAGAGGATGCTGGTAATCCCATCACAGAAGAGGGATATTTGCAGATGAAAAGGCAAAAATGGTTGAACCAGTTACACTCCTCCTTGGAAGGTTTAGCATGGATTTCAGGAAGTTACTTTTTAGTAAATGTTTGCTGCAATTCAGGGCGAGGGAGTTTTGGCAAAAGCACATCTCATAGCAGTCTAGGTACAATGCAGGCCTGATTCCCATGGAAGAACCTATCCGTGGCCATGGGTCCTGTACATCAGACCTTGCTTTCCACTGGGAGCTGGGCCCATGCCACGCAGAACTGTCTCTTACAGTAATGGGGGAAAATGTGGACAGTTGTAATTGAACAACAATAAAAAAAAATTTTAAAGAAATGTAAGTAGAGGATAAATAAGAAAGATGATTTTATAATAATTTTTGTGATTATTTGTCCCATGTATTCAAGCCAGGAGCATCTTAAAGGATTCACTCAATATGCTACAAAGATAATTCTTCCCATATTGCTCAGTCATCAGCAATCCAGGGCCTGGCTCCTGCCTTCAGAACGTTGAAGCTCCTATAAGCTCAAGACTGAATCCATCTGAATACAGAGAGTGTCAATCGGAAAAGCCCTGAAGCCCCTAGTACTGTGGAATATTGCAGAACAGCCCTCCCTCCTAAAATACAAAAGAACTGTATTTTAGTCCTCATAAATATTTGTTGTCATTGAGAAGGACATTCTCTGAATCTCAGTTTATTTGAAAACTTTTCTCATATCTTTTCTTACAGGTATCCAGTTCCCACAAGACTCTCAGTTCCCTGAGGACAAGAGCCATGTTTATTTCATCATTTTCCCTCATATTCTAGCATAGTATGCACTTGAAGCTTTGCCTGAAAATGGAGTAAAGAACAAAACAGATATTTACCACAACCAGTAAGTTAACAATAATAACACATGATAAATGTTCTTAAATCAGTGAGACCATGTGTCACCAAAGCACAAAGATTCATCAGGCTCAGTGCAACTTACCCCTGACAATTAGCTTAGCATCTGAAATTGAGTGAAAAGACCTTTCTCCAAACCTTCTATATTTCTCTGTGTGTATCTATATGAATGCATAGACCACATTTTGTTGGAATTATCTCTTTATGGCTCTTTTTTCACCTGATTATGTATTTTTGAATGGAAGGGTTGTTTTTTTCTTTGTTTTTTTAGTTTCTGTCTCCCCTAGCATGCGTCATGGGGCCTGATACTTTGTACGTGCTCAAAAATACCTACTCAACACATGCTTATCATTTGTTGTTTCTCAAGACTACAATCACTTTTTTATATATTAAGTACCTGTAGAACATTCAGGTAATGATACTAAGTAGACATTTAAAGACATAGCATAAAAATAGCATAAAAGATCATGAATGGGCTTAGCAGTCAAGTAAATATTGGAGTCATAAAATTTGAAAAAAATTACCCAGGTAATTTCTGTACTGTTACTTTCAGATTCTACACTACATGCCACCTCTTTAAGTCCTCCCTGAATGACTTTAGCTTATTTTATTTGTTGCTAGTTCAACCCCCAGCCTTTTCTGTGTGTCCTACTGATTTATATGCTTCTGCCTTTATTTTATAAGATTTGGATCATGTGTAGACATATCTGCATTTCACTGTTCCTATGTAAAATAAAATCCTTCCTATTTAATTAGTATATATCTAGCTCCTTTTTATCAGTAGTTATATAACATTCCATAGCATGCCATTCATTAGAGTAAATGGCTAAACTGCCAAAATAAAGAGACCTAAAAACTTCAATAAGAAAACAAAGACAGGACTTCCAGCCAAGATGAAGGCATAGCTGGACACGCTGTGCCTCCTCTCACAGCCAAGACTAGGGACTACAAAAATACAGAACCAAAGAAAAAGAAAACCCAACCAGGACAGAGGGAGGATTGAATTGTGCCGGATTCCGACAGTGATTCACCCAGACCAGCGACCAAAGGAGGCCCCACAACCGAAGGTGGCCCTGTGACCTGGGGCAGCACTGTGACCGAAGGAGATCCCATGACCAGGGACGGCTCTGCAACCAGAGGAGGCCCCATGACCAGGGGTGGCCGAGTGACAGGGGGAGGCTCTGCAACTGGGGGAGGCCAAGTGACTAGGGGCAGCTCTACCACCAAAGAAGGACCAGCAACTGGGGGCTGCTGAGCAACAGGGGGAGGCTCTGGGACTAGGGGAGACCCTGAGAATGTGGGAGGCCCTGCAACCAGGAGAGGCACTGAGACTGGGGGCGGATATGCGACCAGAGGCAGCCCGGGGACAGCTCTGTGATGGGGGAGGCCCTGTGGCCAGGGGCAGCCGAGTGACTGGAGGCAGCCCTGAGACCGGGACTGGAGGTGGCTCTGCAACCAGCAACCCTGTGACCAGAGGAGGGGGCTTTGTGGAAGACCCAGAGCACACACCCATGATCCTAGCTGAAACAGAGGAAGCTGTGAATACCAGGATGCCTGAAGGAGACTGCACCACTGAATCTCACAGGTATTCTACCACAGAAGTCCACACCATAAACTCAGGGAGCCAGAACAGATAAATTTAAGAAGCTGAGGCTGACAAGAAGAGTCTCACAAACAATGAGAAGACAAAGAAACAATCCCCAAATGGAAGAAAAAGAGGAAGCCCCAGAAAGAATGCTAAATAAAACAGAAGCAACTCAACTATCAGATATTGAATTCAAAGCAATGGTCATCAGGAAGCTCAATGAGCTCTCAATGAGCTACCAGAAACTACAGGGAAACTACAATGAACTCACTGCAAACTATATCAACATGAAAAAGGAAATAGAAACTATCAACAAGGACCAAAAGGAAATGAAGAACACAATTTCTGAACTGAAGAACACAGTACAAGGAATCAAAAGCAGGACTGATGAACCAGAAGATCGGATCAGCAAGTTGGAGGACAAAGTAGAAAAAAACAACCAGAAAGAGCAAGAAAAAGAAAAGACACTCACAAAGAAGAGGGATTAAGAGAAATGCAAGACAATATGAAATGTAATAATATCCATATAATAGGGATTCCAGAAGGAGAAGAAGAGCAAGGGATAGAAAACCTATTTGAAAAAGTCATGATGGAAAACTTCCCTAATTTGATGAGAGAAAAAGTCAGGCAAATACAGGAAACACAGAGTCCCAATCAAGAGGAACACAAAGAGGCCCACATCAAGACACATCATAATTAAAATGGCAAAATTCCAAGACAAAGAGAGAATCTTAAAGGCAGCAAGGGAGAAAAAGGAAGTTACATACAAGCGAGCCCCGATAAGGTTAGCAGCTGACTTCTCAATGGAAATGCTCCATGCCAGAAGAGAATGGCAAGAAATATTCCAAGTAATGAGAACCAAAGGCCTGCAACCAAGACTACTTTACCCAGCAAGGCTTTCAATCAAGATAGAAGGCCAAATAAGTAGCTTCCCAGACAAAAGAAATCAAAAAGAATACACCTCTACAAAACCAGTTCTGCAAGAGATGCTAAAGGGACTGTTTAGGAAAGGAAAGGAAAGGAAAGGAAAGGAAAGGAAAGGAAAGGAAAGGAAAGGAAAGGAAAGGAAAGGAAAGGAAAGGAAAGGAAAGGAAAGGAAAGGAAAGGAAAGGAAAGGAAAGGAAAGGAAAGGAAAGGAAAGGAAAGGAAAGGAAAGGAGAGAGAGGAACATAGGTACAAAAATGGCAATGAATCAGTACCTATCAATAATGACCTTAAATGTAAATGGATTAAATGCTCCAATCAAAAGACATAGAATAGCTGAATGGATAAGAAAGCATTATCCACACATGTGCTGCCTACAAGAGACCCACCTCAGGAAAAAAGACATACACAGACTCAAAGTGAAGGGCTGGAAACAATTTTCCAAGCAAATGGACAGGGAAAAAAAGCCGGGGTAGCAATACTCATATCAGACAAAATAGACTTCAAAAGAAGGGCCATAAAGAGAGACCCAGAAGGTCACTTCATAATACTCAA
>PVKU01015874.1:0-16626 GCA_004027475.1 Anoura caudifer | reverse complement strand
CCCAGTATCCCTAAAGACAGACAACCACAATTCTGACCTTTATCACCCTAGATTAGTTTGGGTTCTCAACTTTTCTTTTTACTTATACTCACCCTTAAGTTCCCGTCTCCTACTTAATAAAATTTAAGAATTCAAAATTAATTATTTCCATTGTGACCAGAAAAGCAAAAGTAATGGTAATTTTAGAAATGCTTTTCCTACTTCTGGCCAAGATGGAGGCATAGGTGGACACACTGTGCCTCCTTTGACAACCAAAATTAAGGACAACAAAAATTTAGAATAAAAAACCCAACCAGAACAGATAGAAAATTGAATTTTACTGAAGTCTGACAATGATTCACCCAGACCAGTAAGAGGGCTGGAGTTGGTGGCTGGCAGAGAGGGATCACAGCAGGAAAAAGCAGTGGCTACTGCTCCCGGACACACAGGCAGTGGTTGGCATACCCCAGGAGCACAGGCGATGGTTACTGGGTGCAGGGAGGCAACGAGCAGACCCAGCGAGGCACAAAAGGTGGCTGACCGTGGTCACACATTCATGGGCAGATAAACCAGGCGAAAACAGGCAACGAGACAGACTGTGCAACCCTAGGCCCCAGCGCCGGGAAATAAAGCCTAAAAGCATCGATTGAAAACACCTGTGAGGGTTGAAGTGCAGGGAGAGACTCCCAGCCTCACAGAGGGAACTGAAATCTGAGAAAGAGCTGAGCAAGCACCATTGTTCCCTCTCTGACCCTGCCCCCACATACAGTATCACAACTCTGCAACTGGGTTGCCCTGCCCTGGTGAACACCTAAGGCTCCACCCCTCATACATAGCAGGCACCATCAGACCAAGAAAAAGAAAAAGAAAAAAAATGGCTCAAACAAAAGAACACAAGAAACTACTAGAGCCAATACTTTTAAGTGACCAAGAGATAGCCAACCTATCAGATGCATAGTTCAAAGCACTGGTGATCAGGATGCTCACAGAATTGGTTCATTTTGGTAGCAAATTAGATGAATAAATAAAGGCTATACTAAATGAAATAAAGGAAAATGCACAGGGAACCAATAGTGATGGGAAGAAAACTGGGACTCAAATCAATGGAGTGGACCAGAAGGAAGAAAGAAAGAAACAAACAGAAAAGAAGGAAGAAACAAGAATTCAAAAAAATGAGGAGAGGCTTAGGAACCTTCAGGACACCTTTAAACGTTCCAACATCCGAATTATAGAGGTACCAGAAGGGGAAGGGGAAGAGCAACAAGTGGAAAACTTATTTGAACAAATAATAAAGGAGAACTTCCCAATCTGGCAAAGGAAAGACTTCCAGGAAGTCCAGGAAGCTCAGAGAGTCCCAAAGAAGTTGGACCCAAGGAGGAACACACCAAGGCACATCATAATCACATTAGCCAAGATTAAGATGAAGGAGAGAATTCTAGAAGCAGCAAGGGATAATGGGACAGTCACTTACAAAGGAGTTCCCATCAGACTGTCAGCTGATTTCTCAAAAGAGACCTAACAGGCAAGAAGGGGCTAGAAAGAAGTATTCCAAGTCATGAAAGGCAAGGACCTACATCCAAGATTGCTCTATCCAGCAAAGCTGTCATCTAAAGTGGAAGGGCAGATAAAGTGCTCCTCAGATAAGGTCAAGTTGAAGGAGTTCATCATCACCAAGGCCTTATTCTATGAAATGTTAAAGGGACTTATAGAAGAAAAAGAAGATAAAAAATAGGACAGTAAAAAGACAGCAAACTCACAGATATTAACAACCACACCTAAAACAAAAGCAAACTAAGCAAACAAGTAGAACAGGAGCAGAAACACAGAAATGGAGATCACATGGAGGGTTAGCAACAGGGGAGTGGGAGGAGGAGAGAGGGGGAAAATGTACAGAGAATAAGTAGCATAGACGGGTGCATAGAAAATAGATAGGGGGAGGGCAAGAATAGTATGGTAAATGTAGAAGCTAAAGAACTTAGGACACATGGACATGAACTAAAGGGGGGGAATGAAGCGGGGAAATGGGACAACTGTAATAGCATAATCAAAAAACTATATTTTTTAAAAAAGAAATGCTTTTCCTACCCTTCCCTCCCATACACATTCTAATAAACTCTCTGTCCCCCTGCCTCTTCCCCCAAACAGGTGGTGGGGTAGGAGGGTGACAGCCCCATCCTTTCTGGGCAATCATCCCCAATACTAAAATCTGGCAGAGAAGAGAAACACACTCCCCAGGACCTTACTGCTATTTTCCTGGTGCCCAAACTTCACATTAGAATGTATTCTAATCTGAACAAGTGTGTGGTTCTTAGAATCTTCAGGTAGCCACCAAGCTGCCAATGTGCACAGTATATTTGCTTGCCATTTCCTGTCACAGTAGGATTTTTCCTTCCCCTGATTGTGATTGGAGTTATCTTGGGAATGGGGATCACATTTAAAGAGGAGTATTACCATTGCATTCCCCTTTCAACATGTTAATGTTGACCATCTTGTTGCTCACAAGCAACATTATGGGAAGGTTATTTTACAGGAGATACACAGAAGCCTTGTTTTGGCATGTACTGACATACTCAAATCCTTGTATTTAGAAGTGGGGCTTAGTGTGTTTATCCTACAGTAAAAATATCTACAAGAAGCTATTATTATATTGACATTAGAGCCAAACAGGAAATCAAAGGATTCACAGATGTTATCTCCTTTAATGCAGTGGGTTTTCTACAAACTGACCTTGCAGCCAATCAGGAAGATTCTACAAAAGGAATTAAAGAACATGTTATTGACATAGTGTTTATTCCTTGGGCTTTGCAGGCCACGTTGTGTTCTCAGAGTTCTGAGGGCCAAAGAGAAAGGGTGACTTAGAAAGAGAGAGATGAACTCAGCAAGAAAGAATTTAGATAGACTTCATCATTACCATGAAAATATAGTATTTTTTGATATTAGGTAGAATTTTGCATAATTCAACAATTATGTATAAGCATTTATTATATGTACAGTATGGCACAACACACATTTGGGACCTAAAGGGAAGGTGATATGCCAAAAAGGTTAGGTCCGAAAAACTGGATTTTTCAGCATTTTTTCCATGATTTGGATTAGGACAAAACTGGCACATCTAGCAAATCCATGGATGATGCTAAGCCAGAAAAGAACTAAGATCGGGATCTAAAGAGATCATGACAGGCATAGGCTGAGCCTAAAATGTTGAAATACAACAGGCACAAGTCTAAGTTCTTAGATCTTTTTTTAAAAAAAGTTTCCAGGAGTACAGGATGGGAGAGATGTAATAAATAGCACCTGTGAGAAAGAGGTTTTCGATGCTCACAAGTAAAATGAATGAAGCAGTGGAGTGGAGGGGCATATCGCTTATGGCACTTAGCGCTTAACATCGCTTATGGCACTGTTGAAGGTACATTTCTAGAAATTGAATGGCCAGCCTCACCCCTGGAGTATTTGACCTCAAATTACTACACTTAAAGATGCCAAAGGATGTTGACAACCAGGATCAGAAACCATGATACGAGGAACATTCTCAAATACAGAATGAGTAGTGATACCCAGGCTGGTGTGGCTCAGTGGACTGAGTGCTGACCTGAGAACCAAGGGGTGGCCACTTCAATTCCCAGTCAGGGCACATGCCTGGGCTGCAGGCCAGGTCCCCAGTAGGGGACAGGTGAGAGGCAACCATAGATTGATGTTTCTCTCCCTGTCTTCCTCCCTCCCTTCCTTCCTCTCTCTCTAAAAATAAATAAATAAAATCTTTTTTAAAAAGGAGGAAAAAAAGAATGAGTGGTTAAGTGAAAGAAGAGAAAACCAAAGAGATGCCCATGTCCCATCCTCAAATAACTGTAGGGCTGGCCTGTGTGTGAGGCATGTGAAGGCCAAGCTATGTCTAGGGGGAAGTTACAGAGAAGAGTCTCTAGTTCAATTTGACAGAGACCTTTTCCCACACTTGAAGGTGTTGATTCAGAATGGAATAGGTGACTTCATGACTGGGCACAGATGTGGAGGACTGCTACTATGGAGGATGTAACTTATGCCAGCCCTCATGCCAATCATAGGGCCCCAGAGGTGCTGTGGATGGGATCTGTGCACCCTAGATGTTTGGGACAGATGCTCTGTAAGGCCTTATCCAAACCTGATATTCTCTGGTTGCTTATGTGTGCACATGGTCAGAAAACACAGTGTAGGATCTGGTGAGTTCTAATAAGATGGCCATGGGCTAGAATGCCTGGGGAAGGACGCAGGAATTAGCATGGACCTTGTAGTGTAGACAGAATTAAACAGCACAAGATAATTGAAGGCTTGAAGGCAGGCATGCTTGAGGGTGAGATGTGAGGTTGGGAAATAATGAGAGAGACATTGGACAGATAAGGTGGGACAACAGACTGGAAAATGCTGAGCAGGAAATGGAGATTTGAGCTTACTGCTACAGGTAATCATGCTCCTCTGATGGATTTTATTGGGAGAAGAATAAGGTACATGCATAATCCCAAGGAGGGGTGGGGCACTAAAGTCCTTGGACACCCTTGTTTTCACATGGTTTTATATAAGGAGGCAGGTTGACAAAGCCCCTGCCCCTACAACTTTGGTAGCTCCCTGTTTTAATGGTTGATAAAGAGTGGGGATACCCAGACCAAATATCTCAATAGATATTTCTGCTACAGAAGAGCCGCAGACAATTCCACAAGACTGTGGGGGAAAGGCACCATGTTAGGACATGAGGAACGAGGCTCATTTATTTATCTGCAGCCACATTTGAGAATTTATGTTTGCACCAGTGCTAACTCTCTAAGCTCTCTGAATTCAAGTCATCATTCCTGGTGCCCATCAGTCTAGCAGCCGTGGGTATCAAGTTTCTGTCCTGCCATTGTTCATAAATGTGGCTCCAGAGGGCCCTTCCTCAGTTCTGCTCACCAGCACACTTTATCTGGTTTTATTTAATGACCCTTATTCACCCTTTATTCTCTCTTCACTGAATGGTCAGTAGATGCAAAGTATATACACTGGTGTTAGCTTGGTTTATTTGCACTGTAAAGACTTACACTATATTATACCTTTTGCAAGCACACCACACTTTTATTTCCAGGCATTTTCCCACACAATAGCCCTACTACCTACTATGTAAATAAATTTGGGCTTACTCCCTGGCCCTCAGAGGAGGAGGTTAATAATGCAGGAGAGGGTAAGTGTTGCAGTGAGAATATCCCATTTCATGAGAGGCAAGGCCATTGGAAGGAGGACGTTATCACTCTTTAACTAAAGAAACATTCACAGAGAAAGGGTTCGGCACTGGCAAGGCCAAATTAAACAGGATACTGCATTCTCTCCAAGCGTTTCCACCGCCACACCCCTCTCTTCACACTGACGCTTGTGGGTCACTTCCTAATCCATGAATGGGTTCACTGACCTATAAACAGGGGTGGGAGATGGAGATTTTATTTGCACAAACTCATAGAGGGAAGTCATTTTGCAGGTTTCCCAGAGATGAGAGTTTTCTCTTCCCCATTTCTAACTGCCTCCTCCCTTCCCCCACTATAAAATACCTTCAACCTCCCCACCCTAGCAAAAACTGTGACACAGACCTGCATCTACATGCCAGCTATGGCCATGTTTATCCTGGTCTTCTCTGAGAGCTGCTGAGGCTGGGGCTTCCTGCCCCCACTAGACCAATGCCTCTAAAAAGACATTTCAGGGCTAGCAAAGAGACTGCACTATGTGGGAGCCATTGAAAAAGCCAAAGACCATTCTGTGACTCATCATTAAGCCCATCACTTTAGAGGGCCCCAGATACTGTCTCTTTTGATCTTATACCCAATTTGAGTAAAGAATCAGGAGTGCTTTATGGGCTAACTCTGTAGGACACATCGTCATTTCTTCTGAAGCTAGAAAGCTGTTATTAACATAAAGCTGTTATTGCTTAAATTCAAATAAAATAAACAAAAATCTGTAAGACTTTCATGTTCTTTCTGATGCAGCCTTTATTGGATATTTCTTGTGTTCATAATTATTTCAAGTTCTAAGTTTGTTATTCTGCCCCTGATTTCCCCTGATTTTCCATAGTCTTTACCCCATCGAATTTGTCTGCTCCTGCTCTGTCTTAATGCGGATTGTACAGAGCTTATTTGTTCCCTGGAGACACAAAGCAGATCAGTGGCTTAATTTTTATTTTAAATGTTGTCTGTGAGCCATCATCATGGGGAACTTTGGTAAATAAGGTTGATTTTTGTTCTCCAGAAGTCTCTGCCAGTATTCTGGTCTGTTGTGTACATTCACTGCTATTATAGTAATAATTGTTTATAGGAGCCCAGATTATGATATTTTAATAACATAAAGCCCTTTGTTGACATAAATACTTGATGCAAATTGGAATGAACTATTAAAACCATGACTTTGGCTCTACTTAACGGCACACAAAAAGATTGGACCTGCCACATCAGATAGACATGAGCCTTCCTTGGTGTTTCTTCTCATCTCACTTACAGTGTCCTCATTTTCAGAGTGGTGAAACCAAGGCCCAGGACCACTCTTTGGTGAGTTTGTGGTCAAACTGAGATTCAACTCCAAGTCTCCTGACTCCTAATCCATACTTTTTCCCTCCTATCCCAAATTAACCATTCTTTTATATAGTTTCCTAAGAGCAAGGCTCTGTTCTCCAAGCAGAATTTCTAAAAACTTGATTCCAGTGTGCCCCAGTTATAGAGAATCCAAAAACAGCAGTTTTCCAAGCAGATCGTTGAGATTATAGTTTTGGGAATTTTGCAGCATGGACCCTGTGTGGTGAGGCTGCTGCAGGACAGGACTGACATTCTCTGTTATATCTGGCTTATACCATGTAGGTGCATTGCTTTTTCAGGTGATGTGACTTCCTACCTTCTCACCCCTCCAGTCCATCCACTACCCCTACTAGGATTAATCTTCCTTAGACACTGATTTTTACAGGATCACACCTGTGACCTAACACCTTCCCCACTTTCCCCAGATTAAAGCTCCAAACTCCTCAGCTGTTCCTCCAAGGCCCCCAGCCAGACCAGTGTCCTCATTCCCACTTCTCTTTGTTCTTGTAAAGGCATTTTCTCCTGTCTGTGGTTCAGCCCTTCCTACCCTGCAGTGGCCAGGCCAGTCCTACTTGTTTGACTCTGTCCCAGACTGTGCCCCCTGTATTTTGAATTCCTGAAATGTCTGCTGGTTCAGTGAGAGTGTGTAAGTCCGACTGTTCACATCCCAATTGCATCATTGTCGTGAATCTGATCTCTGAAACTCAGCTGTAAGCTTCTAGACACATTCTGAAGCTTTCTCAGTTCACAGTGCTCTTGGAGTCTCAGGAATTGTTTCAGAGAGCCCCTTAGGCCAAGCAGTTCCATTTATTAAGTAGTTAGGAGCAAGCAACTTAATATGTAATGTCAATTGAGTAGCTATTTGGAAAAAATGAGCAGCACATAAATCAAAAGCAAATATCACCTCTTTATTCTGAAATCATCACAGTATACTTCTGTTGGGCTGTGCACAGCTTCCCAAACCTTGGAATCAGATATGAACCTGCCACACTCCTTTCTTGTTCTGTGTTGATTTTCACATATAAAACAACTGCCACAAAACCTGTTTTGCAAAGATAAGAGATCATCAAAAGGAATGTAGCACAAACTAATGTTGAAGCTATGAAAACTACCTTGATCTGATAGTTTGTGCAGTGCCTGACAGTTTGTATATCATCCTGTTTCCCTCGAAAATTTAAAATTTTTAAATTTTATTCCCATGGGAAAATTATTCCCATGGAGCAAATTCACTGCAGTGTCCTGAGGCACTGAGGCACACAGTTCTAGAGCTCAAGTGTAATATCATACTTTTCTTGCATGTTCCCAAAAGTTCATTGGGCAAGGCAGCCCTTATACAGTAGGTAGCCAATAAATGCTTTATGAGGATCTTAATCCTTGACCTCCTGATAGAGGCCACACATGCCACAATCTGAGCAGCAGGCTCAGTTCCCTGGCTCAACATTGATTCAGGTTAAATTCATTTGAACATCTTTTAGGGATGCTGTAAAGGAAGTTCCTGTACTGAGTGGAAGTTGCTTAGATGCCCTATAAATTCCCTTCCATGACAATGTCTCCAATCCCCATGCCAAAAATACAAAAGTATTTGAACTCTAACATGCTGAATTTGGTTTGGAGGAAAGGAATAGAGACATAGAACTGCTATTTCCTTAATAACTTAGATTAATTGATAAACCACCTTCTTTTCAATTGCCACAAATATTGAACATATGGTAGGACACTGAGAAAACTGCCATACCAAAAAAGTTGAAATACCACAGAAAACATATCTGATCCCTATGTAATACAACTGACAAAAATTTTTTAAAAATTAAACCTAGAAATAAACACCAGTGGGAAATGTAAAAATTCTTCTTGGATCTCCCTGGCTGGTGTGGCTCAGTGGATTAAGTGCCAGCCTGCAAACCAAAGGGTCACCAGTTCGATTCCCAGTCAGGACACATGCTTGGGTTGCAGACCAGGTCCCCAGTAGGGGGCGCATGAGAGGCAACCACACATTGATGTTTCCCTCTCTTTCTCCCTCCCTTCCTCTCTCTTTAAAAATAAATAAATCAAATCTTATTTTAAAAAGTCTTCTTGGGTCAATGAAGAAACGAAATCAAAATTAGACTATCTAGAAAATAATGCAAAAATTCTACAGTGCTTAGGAAAATACACCAAGCTATGTTCTTTTGTGAATAACAAAAATGAATAAAATAAAAGAAATACATCAAACTTACAAAGTTATAAAAAGAATAGGAAAGCTGAGGATGGCAGAAGAAAAATCTGAGAAAAGTTACTATACAGTAAATACTTAATAGATATTAGCTATTACCATCTGTAGTTGTCAAATAGATTGAGGAACTTCTATTTAAATGGTACAGAAAAATCTCCAGGATATAGTGCTAAGTTTAAAAAGTAAGGTTTGTCTATAGCCATACCACCCTAATTGTACCCAATATTGTGTAAAAAATGAAGTTCGTTTTTGAGACAGTTGGGTAAATTTAAATATGGGCTCTGTAGTAGGTGATATTATTGAATTAATGTTTATTTTTATGGGTGTGATAATACTGTTGTGGGTGTATAGAAGAATATCTGTATTCTTAAGGGATGCATGCTAATAGATTCAGAGGGTGTATCATTGATATCTGCAGTATCCTTTTCAGTGGTTCATGGGGAAAAAAAGAGAGAGAAATGTAGGAAAATATTAATAGTATATTTATATGAGTCATATAGAAGTGCTTGTTCAACTTTTCTCTTAGTTTGAAACTTTTCAAAAGAAAAATAACAAATGATATGACAAAAAAGGTACAGAAATTTATATGATGTTTTTCTAAATCATGTTTGTGTGTGTGTGTGTTTATATGCTTGGCCATGCACTAACTGTCTCTATGTACCCAGTGGTTGCTCCTGGGGAGGAGCACTGGTTGGCTGGGAACAGGACAAGAGACTTAGCTTTTGAATCACATACTATGTGTTTACATATTCTGTTTTAAACATGCAATCCAACATGCTATTGGATTGTGTTTTTAAATTTTAAACCCTTTGTCCTCTGCTCAGTTTTATTGTTGTACCATCAGTGGATAAAAGAAATAAGAATGCCCGGAGGCCAGGAGGCGATTTAGGAAGTGCCTTCTCTCAGAACAGATTTCTTCGATGGTTTCTTCCTCATACAGTCCCCACTCCACTGTTGATCTTCCTGTGGGTGAGCAGCCTGTGTGCTTCCTGCCCCAGCATCCCGCCCCACCCGCATGGAGCAGCCCTTTGGCCTTGGCCCTGTGGGGATTTCATGAAGGCGTTTTTACAGCTGGTGGAAGGTGGTGGGCACATGGGATGGTCCTCAGAAGAAATAGGTGTGGGCTTCCTGTTTTCACTGTGACTCACACATGTGGGAGGACAGTTCTGTAGAACACTCTTAGTAAATAACGTGTTTACCCTGACACCAGTGTGGCTCCCAGCGTCGCAGCTGGAACTCAGAGCTTGCCTCTATGGTGAGCACCAGAACTGATAGTCTTGGATGGCTTATGGTGCCAATGATTGCAGAGCTGAAAAGGACTTACCTGAGGGATCCAGACCTCTCACTTTACAAAGGAAACACTGAGGCCAGGGGAGATCTGCTGACAGCCAAATGGCACAGCTGGTCACCGTATGTCCCCTGAGCTGTCTCCCAGGCTTCTTTCCATGGCAGTGCAGGCTCCAGACTGTCATCAAGGTCTCACCTTGTTTTCCATATTTTAAGACTTTATATGGATAGTGTCAGATTGTACATATCCTTCCACAACCTGCTTTTTTCTTTTCCACTCAAGGATGTATTTTTGAAATTTATCTGTGTTTCTGCATGTAGCTCTATCCAGTTCAGCCAGTTTCACCACAGCATGGTATTTTATTGCTTATATATTTAAAAATCCATCTATTCTTCTGCCAAAAGACATTGAGGTTGTCCTTCCAAGCTTTTGATACAAATAATGCTCCCCAAAACATCCCTGTGCTTGCTTCTTGTGCCCACAATACACATCCTTGAGGGTTCTCAAGGATTTGGGCCTCTTCCCTTCTCACTGTCTCTGTATCCTTCAGTGAACAACACACCAAACAATGGTTAGGGCTCTCTGTTTCAGAAATTCATGATTCCTAAAAGTAGGCATTTATCTGAGAGACAGTACGTTGATTTACCTCAGGCTTTTTCATTTGGAGAATAGTGTGTTAAAGTCACCTGAAAAAATTTTTTTCCCTTCAAAATAAACTCAGGACTTGACCTCAGACCCATTGAAGTTGAAATTTCTTAGGGAAATTTCTATATTCTCATTCTGTCTCTCTCTCTCTTCCCCCCCCCCCCGCCCGTCTCTCCCTCTCCTTCTCTCTCTCTCTCTCTCTCTCTGTCTTTCTCTCTCCCCTCCCCCTTCCTCCCTTCCTCTCTCTGTAAAAATCAATTTTTTTAAATTAAAAGAACTAGTAGAACTTTACCAGACAATACGCACAATGACAACAGTAGGTTCAAAGGCACAGTTTTTGCCTTCTTCAGGTGCCTGGAGGGTAGGATGCATGTAAGGATTATGCAGAGAGATGGAGCTTGGTTTGGGGCAGAGCTAGGGAGCATTTTGAATGGACTTTATCCTGAAGATGTAAGGAAACCCAAGCTTGTGTTGAACAGAGGAGAAACATGGTAAGGACTGTTACAAAAATGCCTTTGGCAGCAGGAAAGGCATAAATTGGAAAGGGAGAGCTGAGGCCTGATCAGGAGACAGGAGGAGGCAGTAACAATAGAGAAAAGGAGGGAAAGGATGATTTTGAAGGTAGCTACACTGTCATAAGTGAGCAAAATAGATGGGTAGACAGAAGGCAGCTTTGGCTACTTAACTCTTTTTCTGTCCTCATTTTGTCAAACTGAGGTCAGACCACAGGTAAATAGCAGCAGTATTTTTATTAATACCTAGGACTATGAAAACAAAGTGGAGTATATAATGTGGATATAACTGCATAAAGATCTAAGTAGGGACAAGAATTTGAGGCATATGAAAGAAATGAGTGTCAATTAAAAATGTTAGAGTCATCCTGTATGTCCTATCTTTCATGTGTTCATTTCTACACATGCTAAACCCAGGAAGTGAGAAAAGTTCTCTGCATTTGGAATCAAGAGCCAGCATTTAGTGTTCCTGCTCTGCCTTTTACAATCTGTGAGGCTTTGTGTTAGCCACATGACCTTTCCAGACTTTGGTCCCTCCCATGTTAAAACAGGATTCGTCTGTCACCCCAGGAGTCCTTTCAGACCTAACATCCTCCAGACTCTGCTTGCAGGAGTTAGGCCTTTCCCCTGGGGCGTGTCCATGTAGACACCACCCACCGTTTTCTTGGTCAAGAAGAGGAATTGCTTACTGAGTTTCTGTAAACCGCTTCTATAGGTTATATGATTAACTTCTAAATCTGACTTGCTGATAATATATGTGCCTATATTGGGTTAGCATCAAGAAAGCTTCTAAAGGATTCATGAAGCAAGTGGTGGTATATTCCCCTTACCTTTTAGCTAAAGAGTTAATACAGAGCTAGTGAACCCTGAGGAGCAGTTGTGCTTTAACTGTCATTTAACTGTGGTACAGGGGCAGAAAGAACTTGGCAGGGCACACTCAGGTGTGTGCCTACTTCAGACTACTGCCCAGCCTTTGAAGAGTACATTTGTGTTACAGATGTAATAAGATATACCTTATTTTTCAGACCGTAAGATGCACCTAGGTTTTAGAGGAAAATAGGAAAAAAATTTTTGAAGCAAAAATGTGGTAAAATATTTAATAACAAATAATATAATATTTCACCAGTGTAAATGTAAACAGAACTCAACAGCAGCATTAACAACCATTATTCCTCCCAAATGGGGGCAGGGGTGCATCTTATAGTCCGAAAAATACATGTGTGTTTCCAGGGTGGATTTTTTTGTATGCATTTGAATTGTAAAGTTGAGTATTCTATCTTCCATCCAGTTTGTCTATTTTTCCTCTTTTTAATATATTATTCATAGTTATTTTGAAGTCCTTGTCTGCTAAATCAAATACCTGGGTCATCTCTGAGCTGCTGCTATTCACTGTTTTATCTCTCAATAATTGGTCACTTGTTATTGTTTTTTGTGGGGAGGGAGGCATATTTAGTAATTTTCTACTATATGCCAAACATTGTAAATGGTATATGTACTCTGGATTTTGTTACAGTGTTATAAAGAGTGTTTCATTATCTTCTTTCAGTCAGCTAAATTACTAGGAGAGCACTTTGATTCTGTTAAGACCTGGTTTAAGCTTTTTGGGGCAGATCTATTTCAGTGTACCCCTTACTCCTAGAGTATGGTTGCTAATCTTATAGGTGGCCTTTCTGGAGTTCTAATAAATGTCTGATATGTTCACCTATATCTTCCAGTCACTTGGCCCAAAATTGAACATCTCTCCAGTACTGTTCAATATCTGGCATTTCCTCTCAGCCTCAGCTCTCAGCTTCCCAACATGTACTTTCTCCTCCAGACTTCTAGGTGTCTCACCCTTCACTCTGAAGCCCAATAACTAGCCAAGGTTCCAATTTTCACACAGATTTCTGAGTTTTTTCCCTGAGGTTCACCCATCTCTGCAACCCTACTCCCCAAATCCCAGCATCCTTAGCAGCATTGAATTCTGATTCTGCCTTGTCCCTCTACCAAGACCACTGTTCCCTGCTTGAGGTTTTGTATTGGTTGCTCTCTGAACCTGATAACAATTATTTCACATATTTTGTGAAGTTATTATTATTGTTTACGACCAGAGTAAGTCTGATACAATCTACATTATCATGGTCAGAACTAGGAGTCAGCATTTTGCTGTCTTGATTTCAGTTACATTTCTTTAGATACACATTTTAAAAAACTACTTTATGGTTTATTTTGATTGTGAATTTGAGTTTACTTCATGGTAGTTTTATTATTCAGTAATGTTTCCAACTATGGTATGTGGACCCTGGGTACCTTTATTATTTAAATAGAAAATGGTTATTTTTAGAAGTATCTTTATTAATGTATGAATGTTTTAATTGGTCTATTCAGTTTTGGTGCTCACTGTATTAAAAAATAGCTTCTTTGGCATTTGCTTACCTTGAGTTTTGTAAAGTGTTGAGAGTCCGTTTTGGTTTGACCCTACGTTCCTGGTAAGCATGGTCTCAGTAACAGCACATCTTGGCAAAACTGATGTGTTGGGTAATTTCCAAAGTGGCAACCACTAGAGTTTAATTCCTTTGGCCCCAAGTTTTATCTCCTGTGACAATTCAGCCACTTCAGGGAAAGGATGGCAGAGTAGGCTATATTAGTCATTCACACCACTGGGAGAACAAAGTGTCAGATCCCATCTTATGGAGTTAGTTTAGTAATGAGTGGGAAGAAGTTTTTGTGGTTGCGCTTTGGTGTCTGAGGTAGTGAACAGGGCCATATGTGGTGGGAACGTGTACATACTGTGGAAGGGACAATAGAGATAAACCATATCATTGTTTTAATCTTCCCCAAGGAGCTGGGCTCCTTCAGTTTTACATCTATTTCCTCAAGAAGCTCTTACTGCAGCGTGACAGGTACTATAGTAATAAAGCAGAGTCAAAAATCATGCAAGTAGACTGACAGTATAGAGTAAGAATTAAAATAATGAAGATAGGCTACAGGGGCACCTGGAATCAGTAACACTAGTTCCTTCCTCAAAGAAAGGCTCTCTCAACAAAAAAATAATGGATTCTGGAAAGACAGTGCTGTAGACTGAACGTTTGTGCCCACCCCCAAATTCGTATATTGAAAGCGAATCTGCAGTATGATGGTATCCAGAGGTGGGGCCTTTCAGAGCTGATCGGGTCATGAATGAGCACCCTTATAAATGAGACCCTGGAGAACTCTCTTGGTCCTCTGTTATGTAAGGGCACCAGAAGATGGCCATCTGTGGACTAGAAAGCAGGCTGTCACCAGACACCAAATCTACTGGCATCTTAATCATGGAATTCCCAGTATCCAGAAGTGTGTGAAATAAATTTTTACTGTGTATAATACTGAAAATGGTATTTTTGTTATAGCAGCCTGAATGGACTGAAACAGATGGATGGTAAGAAAGTTAATTCTAAGCTAGCCAGTGGAGAAATCCCATATTTTCTACCTAAAGGCTTGGGAATTGGAGATAGCAGATTACTCTGAAAGGAAGAGGTAAATATGAAGCTTAAAGTAGGAAAGTTCATGGAAAGTCTATCTTAAGCAACTAGATTCCCAGCTCTCCACTCTAGCTTTGCACAGTGGGACAACTGTCTCCCCTATTTCTGTTAGGAAACTGAAAGTTTACTTTCTCTTAAGAGTACACAGAGTTTCTGGACCAGGACACATCAGCCAGAGTTGAAAGTTGGCTGTATAGCACTGAAAACGTGGGATTAAAAGAATGTTTCCATATCAAATACAGAGAGATCAAACCTTCTCCCCACGCTGGGCTCCCATAACATAGATCATCAATTTAAATACCTTCCAAACAGGAGGATGGATGACCCTTCTCCAGAGAATCTGACTAATGCCAAAAAAAAGATGTCAGAGACTCCATGACGTGGTAGCTCAGCCAGCTGACCCAAAGACAAGTCCATGGTAGACTTCAAACAGTTCTGAGTACCTCCTTAAATAGGAGCAGAAACCAAGTGTTATCAGGCCTCTAACTTGAAAGACAGAGACTAAAGTAAATTTGAAGGAAACAGATTATGCCAAGAGATGAAAATTTTAGATAATCCAAAAAGTTCATTATCATTTATGTTCTCAGTGAGATAAAAGAGATATTATGTGGAGAGCAGGCTGACCACCCCAGGGGTGGGGAGTGGGGGATGGAAGGATCAAGCAAACAAGAAAAAAAAGAGAGAACAAAACTCAGGGACACGGACAACAATGTTGTGATTGTGGGGTAAGGGGGTTGAGTGGAGGTAGAAGTGGGTATAGGGAGGATAAATGGTAATGGAAAAAATGTAACAAAAATAAATTTTAAAATATTAAAAATAGATAAATTATTTCTTTGCAAGAATATATAAAACAAATGAGGAAAAGAAGTATGTATTAGAATTTCATAGGTTTAGAGCAGAACCATGTGAAATATATACTAATATACAATGCTTCTCTGAAAACAAGGCACAACATTTTTATACATAAATCAGGCATTTTTAATAAATATTTTGAAATGAAAATATATTCATGAAACAACAAAGGCTATAAAAAGGGATACTCAGGTAATTTTTAAAAAGCTCTCAGAAATTATTATGTTTTTATTTAATAGAAAGATTAGGGACTTCCAGCCAAGATGGAGGCATAGGTAGATACACTGCACCTCCTCTCACAACCAAGATTAGGGACAACAAAAATATAGAACAAAAATAACCTCAACCAGAATGGATAGAGGATTGAATTGTACTGAACACCCAGACCGGTAAAAGAGGCGGAGTCAGTGGCCAGTGGAGAGGGGTCGCAGTGGGAAGAAGCAGTAGCTGGTGGTCCCGGGTGCACAGGTGGCAGTTACCAAGTGCAGGGAGGCAGCGAGCAGACCAAGTGAGGTGCACAAGGCAGCTGATCTGCGGTCACACATTCGCTCCCAGATAAACCAGGCGAAGGGGAAGTGGCAGAACGGACTGGAATCCGAGAGAGAGTGGAGCAAGCGCCATTGTTCCCTCTCGGACCCCACCCCCACATACAGCGTCACAACCCAGTGACTGGGTTGCCCTACCCTGATGAATGCCTAAGGCTCCACCCCTCACTACGTAACAGCTGTGACCAGACAAAAAAAAAAAAGGATGGCTCAAATGGGAGAACAGATCAGGGCCCCAGAGCTAATTCATCTAAGTGACCAAGAGGTAGCCAACCTATCAGATGCACAGCTCAAAGCACTGGTAGCTAACTGTCAGATGCACAGTTCAAAGCACTGGTGATTAGGAAGCTCACAAAATTGGTTGATTTTGGTCACAAATTAGAACAAATGGAGACTACAATAAGTGAAATGAAGAAAAATGCACAGGGAACCAGTAGTGATGGGAGGAAACCTGAGATTCAAATCAATGGGGTGGACCAGAAGAAAGAAATAAACAACCAAACAGAAAACAAGGAAGAAACAAGAATTAAAAAAAAAAA
>PVKU01015873.1:0-16637 GCA_004027475.1 Anoura caudifer | reverse complement strand
GAAATAAGCCAGGAGGTGAAAGACAAATACCATATGATCTCACCTTTAACAGGAACCTAATCAAAAAAACAAACAAACAAGCATAATATAACCAAAGACACTGAAATTGAGAACAAGAGAGGAGAGGGATAGGAATATCCAGGGAAAAGGGGAAGGGATTAGAGCAACAAGTATGAAAGACATATGGACAAAAGCTGGGAGGGGGGTGTAAATGGGAGGGAGCTGGGGAGGGCTGGGGCAGAGGGACGGGATGGGAGTAGAAAACAGAAAACTGTATAAGAACAACAATTAAAATAAAATTTAGTCATAAAAAAAGAAAACAATGGCTGACAGTTCCCTTCATTCAGTAATATCATAAATGTTTATATATAGTTAGAAACAAACTATTATTAGTTTAAGAAATGCAATTTATCCTCAGTGATGGTAGCTTTGAAAGTTAAAATGCAGAATTTAAACATTTTAGTTCTCTGGCATTTTATGCTTTCTACAAAAATAAACTGTTCCAACTAAAGAATATCAGATAATGTAGTTCTCTATTAATTATTACATTTCACTTATTTTTAGATATGCATGCTGCATATAGTAACCACTATGTGCTTAAAAAGTATTTGTGTGCACTAAATATATTACTTTGAAAAATTGTTCAGACACCAAGAAATGATCTTAAATAAAATTGTATCTACTCCAAAGCTTCTACTTAAATCTTTTGTACTTCCTAAAGCTTCGTAAAAAATCTACAGAATTCCAGGTGAATCTACCTGTCGTTTTAGGTGAACTACATAAAAAGAGAAAGTTGCAGCCATAGAGAAGAAATAACAAAGTGCAATGTAGTTAATTTCTAGGACATATTTATTAGATGCTAAAAAGAATAAGTCTCTTTACAGAGAGGATTACATCTCAGGAGATTAAAAGATTTGTAAAGCTACTATCCTCTCATAATGAAGGTCTTATCAACTGAAAATACTTCAATCATTATACTTAGAGTATATTAGCATATCCATGGACATAAGCTATTGGCAGACTATAATGAAACATGATACTCTATATTTTAATTGCTTTTATAAGATTCACAAAATATCTGTAACTATTCATCACTGTACTATTAATTTTATTAACCCAGGTAAAGCACTCTCTTATTTATTTGGTACTGTGGAAAAGAAGGAAATCCATCTAAGTGAAATAAACAGATAGAGAAAGCTTACTCTTTTACAGTAGGTTAATTAGTATGAGATTGCCACTTTTGTGGGCCAAAACTTATTATATATTGGCAATTTAATATGGCTCAACTTATATACCCCAAAATTCATATATTCACTATTTTAGACAGACATATTTCTAGAAGGTTTTATATACTTTTATGTCTCTTTAAAAAAACATTTTATTTATTTTTAGAGAGGGGGGATGGGAAGGAGACAGAGACGAGAGAAACATTGATGGTGATCAGTTGCCTCTCATACACCCCCAAACAGGGACCTGGCCCACAACCTGGGCATGTGCCCTGACCAGGAATCAAACCAGCGACCTTTTGGTTTGCGGGACAACACCCAGCCCACTGAGCCACACCAGCCAGGGCTCTTTATCTTTTTAAATAGCATTTACTACACTTAATCAAACACTGCCTTGATTATTATGATTTTACTCTGCTGTAATAAGAAGCTGTGCTCAGACCTATAGAAGGGCTCTTTATTTACTAAAGCTACATAGCTAAAGGGCCATGTAGGTAAAGTCAATGAGAAAGCTGCTTTATGCTTTGTTTTGACACAGGCACATTTTGTTTGCATATCATGTGCAGAAATATTCTCTCTTCCACAAAAAAATGCACTTGTTCCCTTTCTTTCTACATCATTCAGCCCACTAAACCTGCATTCCCATTCCTCTCTTTTGATGGAGACTCAGATGCAACAAATACTTTGTTTAGTTTCTTTTAAGCCAGCCTGCTAAAACAATAAACAAAGATAAATGGCAACTAACACTAAGCCTCAGTGTTAGGGTGGGAATGGGATGAGTGGGGATTGTGAGTATTAAAATACCCTCTCTCAAAGTGGGGGCTGTGGCAAACTGGGTACCACATACACTAAAGTCAGCCTAAACTCCCAAGAACTAATGCCTTTTAGGAAGATAGATTCAGTGCTGACAGATCTTTATTCTTTAAGAGAGACTTGAAATCTGTTTTTGAAATGTGAATCACCTATACTTAATTATTGGCAATGAAACAAACAAAAACAAAAAGAACTGTGTAAATCATCAACATAATGGGAGATAAACAGAACATGTTTGGGAGATGAATATGGGCCATGAAGCAATCATTTGGAATCTCTGCTCTAATCATCCTCACATTCTGCTGTGTGGTTTTAAGTTTTTCTTATGTATTTCTCTCTCTCCCCCGTTGTCACAGCTATTTTTCAGTGGCTCCTAAGGTTGTTGCACAGCTTGAGAAATCAGATGATCTTAATTGTTACAACAGTATATAAGGTTGCAATGAATGGATTCTGCAGGGGTAAAGGATAAGAGGTACATTGAAAATATTTTAATTTACTTTATTGATTCCAGCATGACAGTGCAGGGCAGGTTTGAAAGAATTATTTATTATTGGTACAATACTAACGCAACTAGGAGTGTCAAAGGGACAAGCAAGAAGAGCAGGTGCCATGTTTTATTACCTTATCACAGTATTCCCCTTTCAGGGTAGAATTTGTGATCAAAATTGTTAAGACTGTAAGGTTTCCAAAAGCTAAATTAAGATTATCGTATAGTACCTAAGCAAAGCATGAATGAGTATCTCCAAGGCTGTGTTCTTTCTTCCATAAAGTAAAACAGCTATTTGAAGTGATGTACTCTTAAAGACCATCTAAACATATCTTTTAACAATTTCTTATTATCTGCATTTATTTTGTAAAAGTTCTTATTATGGAAATTTAAAAACAAAAATACAAAGACTTTATGCATGTATTGTACTTTGTGGTATCTATTTTAATTGCACAAAATGTTTTTTTCCATAAGTTGTAGGCTTTTCATTTGTGTTCCAGTTGAAGCTCACTGATCATTGATCTCCAGACAATTGAAATTTTACTGTAGTTTTGTAAAATAAAAATCATCATTCATGGCACTGACTAAATAAAAAGTGAATAAAACAGAAATTTTGTGTTTTATTTCAGTAATTTATGAGACCAGAAAACTTTTCCTTGTATATTTCATCAAGTTCTATGCAATAAAAATGAAAACCATTAAGTCATTTTGATGTTATCTTTGTAATTAATCTAAGCTTAAACATAAAGATTTAGCCCAGATAGTTCTGGAAAGTATTTCATATTTCATAGATCTTATAGTGCTCATAGTGAGACATTTTCTGCTACATTTATTTCTTTACTTTAGATTTTCAATTTAAGTAATTTTAGCTTTCCTTGATACTTATATATTTAAAAGAAACTTATTGAAAATAGTTAATTAAGGTATATTTATAGTGGTATTAGTCAATTGCATATTAATTATTGGAAATATATTTTTGAATACCTTCATATTACTCTAAACACAGGATGATTACTCATCCTCACTATAAGATTGCACAGTATTAGGTTGAACCAAATGAAACTGCTGTTTTTGTATACTGAATATAACCCAATGCAAACAACTCAACCTATTACATAATATTAGCATAGCCTTCTGTTACAGAAGAGAAAACTGAGCAGTCGGAATGACCTATCCATAGTCCTGTATTGTAGCTGGTGAACAGCAAAGCGAGGGTTCACACCCAGGTCCATCTGGCCCCAAAGCCTGTATTCTCATATTAAAGAGCTGTGGTGGGGTTATGTGATGGCTGAAGACAGAAAAGAGGGGGAAAGGTGGAAGACAGTCTGTTAACTGTAAGAGACTACAGTTTGCTTGGGGAGAAAAATAATAATTTCAAAATTAACCAGGAAAAATAGAAATCATCATACCACAAAGTACAAAATGATGGGACATTTGCTTTCACACCATGACTTGAGCTTTACTGTTGCAACCTCAGAAGCAGTTTTTCTCTGTCCCTCTTCATTTCCAGAGCTATTTTGAGGCCATTATGCATCATGTCATGAGTTGGCAGGAAGGAAGCCTTCGTCTTATGATCCAAGGACTACAAAGGCAGCTTTCTCTATTACACCTGTAATCACCTATCTATAACAACAACATTTTGACTTTGCTGTGGGTACAATCACTATGAAAGAACGTACTTCTAAAATGTTAATGACTCCGAGCCTAGACCCTCTCCAGAGCTCCACATCGTGGTTTTGCATCTGGGGCTTCACCTAGATGCTCCAGAGGTGGTCCAAGGCAACATGTTCAAAAACAAACCTACCATTCTTGACTGCTTACATCTCCTATTCCCTTCCCAGTGATGGCTCCAATGAGTTGCCCAAAACCAAGCCAAGAGAGACATCCTTTACTCCTCCTTTTCACTAGCATTCATATTCAATTCATATTCAATTCATAATTCATATTCAATCAGTAACTTATTATTGATCTGCTTCCTAAACAGCGCTTCAATCTCCCCAATTTCTCCATCTCCCCTGCCTCTGCTCCACTTTGGAGTCTCATCATGCTCTGTTGACCAGTGACCCAGCCCAGCTGGTTTCCTCGCCTCCAGCCTTCCCCACTGTAACCTAGCATTCACAGAAAAGAAGCTTTCTGATGTTTTCCATTCTCTAGTTTCTAGTTATATCAAGCATATTTAAAAGATTAAAAAAACAACCTCTTTACTTACATAGCCTAGCTCAGGGCTTGGACCCCAAAGCAGGGACACAATAAACACTGGGTAACAGTTTTCTGCCAGGTAAATAACATCCATTGGCAAAACTGGGTCTATATACTTAGGTACTTAATAGAATGTTTATTTATAACAACAATCAAATATAATAGCAAAACCAAAGTGTATTTTCCCTAAATAAAATCATTAAAGGATCAAAGGTATAAAATAGTAACAACTTCAATGCTTATGTGTTATCAGTCTGAGAAAAATGCATGTATAACTGATGCTGAATTGCTATTAAACTTTTTACTATAGGAGTTACATTCCAGCAGATTGCTAAAGAACCCCAAATTCTGCTGAAGTACCTCTGGTACATCACCAATTCCAGGAGTGGTGTATAGGTGGGAGGACAGTGGAGAGAAACAGAGGCAAGAGGAAAGGGAAATCTCAACTTAAGGTGGATTCCTCATGCCCTACTTACAACTCAAACAGGGCCATTAACATTTCTCTCTCTCAATGTACTATGGCTCTTCGTAAAATGCAGCTTTGAATTAAATAATCATTAACAAAAAAAAAAAAAAACAATCCCTCTTTCATAACTATAAAACTGTCTATTCTGTGTCTTAAAGATTTTCTGTTTACAAAACACTTCATGTATTTCTAGTCCCTAACTCAAGATTTCACTCAACATTATTCTGATCAATTACTTTTGCTTTGATTTCTCACATAATCTACTTTTGATTACTGAGCAGGAGTATCCTTGAAACAAGGTATGTGAAATACCTCCTCAGACTTCTATGTTAATATGCACTTACTATTTGTGCAATAATGTATACCAAGTATTTAATATATACTACGAAAATGAGAACTTAAAATACATCAAATACACACAATTGCAGACATTTGTAGTTAAATACAGCCAGTAACAGGTACATCTGATCATCACATCATAATATGTGTGTGTGTATGTACACATATGTGTGTGTATTCTCTGTGGATATATAGATGAGGCTATAACTCACCAACACTAAATGATCATTTTCAAGCCTTTGTCCATCTGGAATTATTTTCATAATAGAATTTCATATCATACTTTTGGGGTGAAGATTTACCTTTTAATAAATTCTATATGTTTCATATTTTCCCTGGGCCTCACCTGCCTCAGGCAGCTGCCGCCTCCCTTGGTAATTTGAGGGTCTACCTTTGGGCCTCTGGGCAGCATTTCTTGAGAATGAAATATGGCACTGAAGCCCAATTCAGCAAGAATATAAAGAGATGACCCCACCAGGAACCAATCTGATATTATGCCCAAATGAACTGCAAAGGAAGAGAGACAGACTGCATGCCTAGCATGCCCCTTTCTTTTTTCTCAGGGAGTCTAGCAAATCTGGTTAAATTCCCTAGATCTAAATGTACACTTTGACATTTTCTTGGGAACTAAATGACAGGCCAGTCAAATCGTGAGAATTACTTTTATTAATACATATTTTTTGAAAGCATGTTCCTTAAAAATAATAGGTATTACAGATGTTATATTTAGCATGCACATGCTAAATGTAAATAAGATATATCTAGAATTTATTACTTTAAGGTTCATATACTAAAGGATAATGGGTAAATCTACTTTAAATATAGGTAAAGTAAAAGATAAAGCAATATAGAGACTACAAATAAAAATAACAAAGGGAGCAAGTTTATGAATATGTGCTATCTGGTAACATCATGTTAAGTGTTTTATATGCGTTTACTCAATTATACTCATCCTAGTCTTGTGATGTCAATGCTACTTGTATCATATAAATGAGGAGGACAGATTTCAGATGAGGCTGAACAACTTAAGGATCACAGTTAATAAGAGGCAAGGACAGGGTCTGGAGCCCAGGTCTGTTGTCTGTTTAGGTTCCAGTTATTTCACCTCACACTGCTGCATAATCTGATAAAACCCATAAAGGAATGAAGACAAAAAGGTTTGGTGGGGAGAACATGTCTAGCAGCATGGTTAATAAATGTGAATTGTTCTGAATAGTAAAGTAAAGCAACAGAAGAGATTTAGAGGCAACTAAGGAGTAAAATAACCTTTCATGTAAACACTATGAAGAAGACAAAGAAACTACACAGTCATACACACAATATTTAGCTAGCTTATAATACTACTGTTACATTAACTAAATTTTCTTTCAATTACACATATATTTATAAAGCTGTCTATTCTCCATCAAAAGTATTATGATACTAGGATTCAAGGGCAGATATTTCCCAGTCAGACTTAGAAATATTGTCAACTTTTGAATCACAATTAATATCTTACTAAAACAGATAAAACTCTCATGACATGTACATTAATTCATTGATGAACAGAGAGAAAAATATTAGTAGCTAATTTGCACCTTCCTCCCTATTGTCCTCTACCTCTCCTTGACCACATCATCCATTTGCACTTCACACATTTACCTTGTAAAGCTCTATGAAGTGTGACTAAAATGTAATGAATAAGGAATAGTCTTAAAAGACAACTAATTTGAAGCTGATAACAGTGGTCTAAATAGGGACATTCTAGTATGTTGGTTAAAGATGAGTCACATTGCTTTAAAGATGACATTTGTGCACTGCTACTGAGCAATTTCACATGCAGCAGTCATAATAGTACCTACCAGCTCAGTACTAAACACCTGTATCATCTCAGCCACAGTGCCTGGCTCAGGAGAGCTGCAAAGGAATCTCCCTTCGAAGCAAAGCAAAATAAAACAAAAAATGGAATCGACCAAGTACACAAATAACCAAAAGGATTCTATTTGGAATTTCCTATACCTAGTAATATGCTAAGAACTAATTTTCATTAGTACTCAGTATTTTGGTTATCTAGTCATAGTTAGATTTACTTGCTAATTTCACCAATATTCCAATACCTCCTTCCACATAAAGAGAAACCCATTCATTAATTTAGTAAATGATTATAGGTATGTACTAGGTTCCAGGCACAGTTCTTAGGAATTGGAATATGAAAGAATGGATTGGGTGGGAGACAGAGAAAAAGTATATTTTAAAGCCAAAATGTATATATACCCAAATTTAAAGAAATCTTGAGCCCATTCAAGAAAATGATACATATAAAAACTTAGATATGTGATCAAAAACCTGTATACAATTAATTCCCTATCAAAAGCCAATGGTTCAAAGCTAGGGATACTGCTATGTGTGCTGTGGGCTGTGAACTGGGCTGTGAAGCAGAAATGGCTGAGAAGTGAAGACAGGGCATTTTAGAAAGGGAGGGGGGCGCTGGGAGGGGGGGCCCTGGCCAATGTGGCTTAGTTGGTTCAGCCTCGTAGTGTAGGGTGAAGGGTCACTGGTTCAGTTTCCCATCAGGGCACATGCATAGGTTGCGGGTTCGGTCCCCAGTTGGGACATGCATGAGAAGCAGCAAATGAATGTTTCTCTCTTACATTGATGTGCCCCTCTCTCTAAAAATAAATAAATAAATAAAATCTTAAAAAAAAAGAAAGCAGGGAGGGGAAGCAAAGGCTCTGGGTTGGAAACGTACATGGCACAATGGAGTTCAACAAGCCTATCAGTGAGCATATGAATCTATGGAAAGAAACAGTGGGAATCAGAGTTGTAAATGTAGACTAGGGTCTGCCTGGGGTCTCACATGCTAGTTTGGGAAATTGTACTATACTAAAAGCCCCCCAAAGCCTTGCACTTATGAATCTGGGACCAGAGGTCCCCTCCTGAAATGTTTTTTTCTGCTATGCCAACACAAACTTCCGCTGACTGCAGTCAAGCAAACAGCCACAGTGATAGGTTCTGCCCCTTTGTTAATTATGACTAATCAAACCTGTGATAATCTCAATTATACGTTTAAATGAGCATAAATAGATGTTTAGGGCAACCTCTGAGATTCTGGAGAGAAAATGAACAAAATTAAGTAGAATTCTATACTGAGAATCAATGTTGACTGAGTAAAAACACAGTGAAGGGAGTATTTCCAGTCAAACCATCTGAAGACTCATTATTAACGCCAAGTGGATCCTGAGTACTTCAGAAAGAACAATTGCACCAAATTTGCATGGAAAGAACCACAATTTGTGCACAGAGTCTCAAGACTGTTAAATTGGTTTCAAATAATTATACCTACTATATGTGAACAATGTTTATTGCTCAGTGGCTACACATAACTTGCATATTTTTTAGATTAACAGAGCTTCAAACCATAATTGGTGGCCTTGCCTAATGAGCACATGGAACTTTAGGAAGGTGGTTGAATGAAATCTTCTTCAAAAATCCTTAAGCTACAATGTGCATGATAGAAATACAAAGAATAGCTATTAGTTCTGCAGGCCTTTGAAACATTTGCTCCTGGAACTAAAAACATTTCTCAAGCCTATCCTGCATCATAAGCTTAAGTAGCACAATCTTACTTTTCTTACTAATTAAGGCCTTTCTGCTTCAGGGATTGTTCAAGAAAACATAATATAAATGGCAGTGTTTCTTTCCCAACCTTGCCCACGAATCTGAGAGTTTAAATGAAATGTAAAGCTGGAATGCAGAGACAAGAGAGGTGAGTGGAAGGGCTGCGTGCAAAGATGGGGGAGGCTATGAAAGTTAATTAACATTAGCATGGCTCCCTGTCCTAAATTCAGAAAGCCTTATGCTTGGGGCACTGGGGCCCAACCAGCACTGTCCTCTATTTTAAGGAGTTTAAAGACTTCAGGGATAAAAGTCAATCTCGAGGAAGGTAAAAAAAAAAAAATGTTTGTATTTACCATACCCTTATTGCTACTAAATGGCTTACTGTCTAGGATACATATTGGTTCCATTATAAGAATCTGCTTCTTTAGGAAAGCAACTTCACTAAAGAAGCACCTGGAGAGCTACATACATTGAATTAAAGCAATTTCACCATCTGAAACCCACAGCAAGCATCAGACTGAATAGTACAATAGTGTAAGTGTTCATTAAAGCCAGAAACAGGCCAGACATGTCGGACATTCCTAGCATGCAGAGCATTCATGGTCCTAAATATTGACAATAAAACCAAAAGAAGAACTATTAGGTGTAAAAATTGAAAAGGGAGAGATTGATCAGGATTTTCAAAAGCTGACTGCTTACCTAAAAAAAAATGCAAGAGATTCAAACTGACAAACTATTAAAAATACTAAGGAAGTTTAGTAGGTTGGCCACTTACTAGACCAATAAAACCAATTTCATTCCAATATAGTAACAAAAAGCAGTTAGAATGTAAAAGAGAAGAAAGATCTCACTGACAATAGTAATGCAAAAGATTGTGTTGCATAGGAGTAAAGCTAACAAAACATGAAATGGCTTTCTGGACAAAATTATAAAACTTTATTAAAGGACATAAAAGAAGGCCAGAAATGGAGAGCTAACCCTAATTTACAGATGGGAAAATTCAATGCCGTAAATATATCCTTTTTCTTCATAAAAATTTATACATTCTGTGCAATCCCCCCAAATGCCAAAATAGTTTTTAAATGCAATTTAAGATATTGATTGTAAATTAATATGGAAGACTACTGTGTAAAAATAAGGAAGGAAGTCTTGAAAAAGAATGAAAGAATCTGGCAAATCTACTAGATTTCCAGTCAAAATATAAAATTGCAATAATTAAAACAGTATGGCATTTGTGACAGAATAGACAAATGGACAGAACAGATTCCAGGAACAGGCCACTGACTAAAGAAAAATTCCATCTACAAGAGAAGTGCCACATCAAATCAGAGAGGAAAAGATGATACATGATGTAGACACAGGTCATGACCATTACATTGAAAATATGTAGATCCCAAACTCACATATGAAAAAAAATTAATTCCAGGAGGATTAAAGACCTAAACCTTAAAAGAAAACTACAATAATTACAATACTATAGGAGGACAGCTTTCTGACTTTGGGGAGGTTGGGTTGGAGAAGGCTTACTTTAAAGCAGAAAACAGAAAAACAATAGAAAATGGAAAATGGTGTTCAGTTTGTGTCAGGCACTTTACATGTATTAACTCACATACAGCCTGCGTCAACCTCTGAGGTACATATCGTATTATTCTTATTTTACAGCTGAGGAATTGAAGGCATTGAGAAGTTACGACAGTCATCCAGGATCTCAGAGTGGCAGGACTAGAATTCAAATCTCAACTGCCATGTAAAGCACATAAAAGAACAGATTGATAAATGTGGACCCATAAAATTTGATCTCTTTAAAGGCCAAGATATTTTCAGGTAAAGCAATTAAGCAGCGAACTGAGAGAAAATATTTGTAGTGTGTAATAAATGATTAGTATCAAGAATATATTTTTAAAAAGTTGATAAAAGTTTACAAAAATAGAAAAATAGATAATGGCTACAAATAATTTAGGGAAGAAAAAACTGGCTAATAAATATATAAAAAATACTCAACACTAGTCAGGAAAATAAAAATTAAAATATCACTGAGAGAACATTTCTTAGTGGACAAAACAGCAAATAAAAAGGTTTGATACTACAAGGTGCTGGGAAGTAGGAAAATGAACACACTCGTTGCTGAGGGAATTGTAAATCAATGTGGCCACACTGGAGGGTAATTCAGAAGTACCAATTAAACTGCCAATGAACACAACTCCGAACCCAGACATTTACAATACTAACAGCTTACTTTATGGAGTGCTCACCATGTCCCAGGCCTGTAACTCAGCACCTTATATATCTCATCCAATCCTTGTAACAGCTCTATGATGAGGAGAATGAAGCTCACAACGTTTAGGTAACTCAACCAAGGCCCCATAGCTAGTAAATAGAGAGCTGGGATTTAACCAGTAAAATATATTACTTTTCTGTAGACAAGAAGGTCCACTGAGAAATTTAAAACAGTGAAAAATGAAAAGTAACTTAACATCCATCAAATGGGGAACAGATAAATGCAACATGGTATATTCATTTCATGGGATTCACCAGCTTCTTTGGCTCAAAGAAGGAAACATATCTAAGTATATCAATAAAGAGTTAATCTCAAAAGAATAATGCTGAATAAGGAGGCATGTTCTTAAAAGATAGTTACACTATAATTCATTTACATAAAACAAATAAAATACCATGTATTTTCAATGGGTATATACATATTCATATGTATAAAAATAGTCTGAAAGAACTACACCTGTCACGGTTTTCTACTCATGGTAGCTAGAAGGAATTTCAGTTTTATCTGTAACATTATAACTACTTTTAAAGGACAAAGTATTCATATAGTGTCAGTACAAATAAAATGTAATAATAAGGAAAGTTCACAATTTGGTGCCCAAAAGACTTGGATTCAAATTCTAGCTTTGTCATTTATTTTTCATATTTGCCCAAGGACTTAAGTAATTGTAAAGAGGTGTAAGTACAAGGACTTAGGGAAGACGGTAGGTCTGAGGTCTCTGTGGGCACTGAGACTCTTGGAGACGGATTTTCAGTGGCTTGACTAGAGCAGAAAATAGCTCTCATAACACTGTAAGTGGTGTCAAAGCACAGCCTATATATTTTATTTTGTATCTTAATAGTAATTCACTTTTCACGCACTAGTCTCACAATAAATATCTGTTGAATTTTTAGGAACTGTAGGATGATGTGTTTTTGTGCAGGGGTGAGGGTAGGGGAAGGGAGGAAGCTGGTACAGACTACTGACTACCAAGACAGGAGCTGCGAAGGAGAAAGAAAAGTGGCATTTTTGCGAAACTGACAGATAAGAGATTTGTTGTGCTGCCTTCATTACATCCTGAATAGGCTGAGAGGGAGCTATAGAAATCAGGTCAAGCCTTGGAGCAGGGCAGAGGGGATGGGACTAGAGGTGTACAGGTACAGACCGTTGGGTTAAGAGAAGCAGCACTTCTGGGATGGATGCAAAGATATGGTGATGATGCTGATGATGGCGATGATTAGGGCAAGGGTCGTAATGTCACCTTGTGGGTTCCCTTGATTCTCTAGGAATGCTGCTTGGTACAAAAAATTTATAGCTGCCCTGACAAAATTTGAACCTTAAGTGAGGTAAATCCACTAGCTCTTCAGTGCACTGCAGCTGGAGACTAGGGGTTCAGGTCAGGAGAAATGGAAGAAAACATTCTAATGCTTAGAATCCTTCCCTTTTACATCTAAGAACAGCATTCGGGGCTTAGCTTCATAAATTCAGCATGGGGGATGCTATTTGCTAAGGGCAACAGTATCACTGCTCGTTCTGCCAATACTGCCAATACTGGTGTGTGGAAATCCAAATCCAAATTAGGGCGAACTAGGGCAACTGTAGGGCTGTTAAAAACAGCACAAGGACATGTGCCACACAGCACTGAATGGGAATAGGTAAAGAAACAAACAAACGAACAAAAACAGAGGAAAAGATTTTAGCTTTCACTCTATGTGGTTTGTTTTCACAAGAGGCACCTCACACAATGACAGCAGTATAAAGTATAACAAGGAGTCCACCATTTACAAGTTCAGCATTCTACAAGACACACTTCATTATAGATTTAGCAGGAAATCTAAATATAAACCAGTAAAATGTTTCCTTTTGAATCCAGCCTAAACCCTACAGCCAGTGCACGGAAATCAGAGGTGTTTCAAACCAGAGTATAGTCAATTTAGCTGCATGGAAGAGGTGGTAGAGTCACTGAAGAAGATGGCATTTATACCTCTGATCACACTCCTGCTTTGAAAAGTGTGTTACTTACAAAGGATGTTAAGAATTAATATGTTGAAATAAGGCTGCCATAGCCCTACTGGAAATACCCAAATAATGGGATTGGATTAGTTCTCCCTGTTGAGAGGTAAAGGGAATGAGGGCCAAGATAAATTTCCCCCAGCCAATTTAAGCCTAGGCATCAAAGTCTGTATCTTTTTTAGGTTCACATTTGCAGAGGGTATTCAGTCACCACCCTCCTTCCTTTGTCATAAAGAACATTTAGCTCTTCCCACAAGAATCAACCTACCCCAATTCTTAACCTGTGTTTAGGTGGTTGTATTGAACCATCTTCAATTTTGGGTTTAAGGCTTTGAAAAACTGAAGGACACCTGTGAATCCCATCCCATGAGGACATCTGACGTTAGTCAGTCCTATCATAGCAAACTTCAGGACCTTTGCTCTAAATGCTGGGACACAGATTCTTTATTTCCTCAGGATGGAATTTATGAGGTATTAGGTCTAGAACTATTATGGGCCTTTTGCTACCACAAGGAGAGTCAGCCTAAAGACAACATCCATGTATAGACGGAAGCTAAGTAGAAAGAACTGCAGAAAAACAGACCTGGAGCCTCAGCACCCAGAACTGCTGGTCCAAACCACACATGTACCTCTTCAGTTCCATGAGCCAATTGAATCCACCCCTCCTTTTTGCTTAAGTCAGTTGAATTGGTGTTTTTACTAATTATAACCAAAATATATCTAACTGATAATATTCAATTTATTTGATTAATGATTTAAAAAATAAATATGGGTAGAACTCTGGACTATAGTCTTCATCTTTGATAGAGAGATTAACCAATGATTTTTTGTACAGAGAAAAGCTAGTTTCTTACTATAATTGAAATTTTATAATATATTATTTGCTTAGACCAAAGCATCCCTTCATTATTTTTGGCACTTCCTAAAATTTATTCCATATGGAATCTGGAGCGGGATGTTTGAATTCTAAATGGGGAGTCTCAACCATTACAAGCTGCATAAAACATAAGTAAAATTTTTGCCAGTTTTTTTATTTGTATACCCTATTTTAGATCTGGGAATCTGACACTAAAAATGGTCTCAAATTTAATGTTGATTTGTATTCAATGCCAACAATAAGGGGGAAAAGCTCCTAGTTAATATGCCTTTAGTGTTTTTATTTTAGAGAGCTGCTATTTCATAAAAGCAGTTTCCCAGATTAGGCAGGGGCTGGGGTGGCAGAATGGTTTACTCTTTATATGTGAAGAAAAATTTCCACCAATAGTCTGGAAAAAATATACAACAGTCTTTTCTGCAAGAACTTATGAAAGTAATGAGATTTTTTCCCCTTTTGCTTCTAAGAAATTTACAGTGAGCCACATTGTTCTTGCGTAATCTAGTCTTGGGACATATAATTTTAGAACCTGAATGTACCTTTTTGCATGTAAAAATACAAGTAATTTTGGTACTTATAATAAATCAATAGCTAAACAGGAGAGCTGTGTTTATTCTAGCCTTGTCTGCTGCTGCCTTGTTCAACTGCTAATACCAAATACCTTAATCCAAACTTGACTTCCAAAATATTTCATCGTTATTGCTAGTTCCCGCTGTCTCCAGTCTGTGTTCAATCAGGCTGACAACTATTGGTTCAGGGAACTTGACACATCTGCCAGCAGACAAAAGGCTCTTGGTGCCAGGTCTCCAAGCTCACCAACAGGCACTGCTGGACTTCTCACCTCGTTGTTGGCAAATTATTTTCTCTCACTATATAAAGGCTCATTTAATACTTTCTTTGCTCCAGACAATAGATTTTTCTTCCTGTGATGGGGCAGTCTAATAAGAACCTAAACTGGTGGCTTAAAAACCTCTGAGTAGGGCAGACCTCACCTAAGCCCTGCTGAGTGGTGCAGATGGGGCAGTAAACACAAAGCTCAGACCTCAGGTATTAGGTCCATATTTATTCAATAAAGAGTAGGTGGTTTGAGACTATAATAATCAATCCCTTGTTTTTGCAAGGTTTTATAAAATTTAAGACCACCTAAACATGTTTTAAGGTCATGCTTTTTAAAGTCTAAAACAAAATGCACAACAGAGATTGGAAAGGCTCTCAGTTGAGGTTAACATCACTATAAGAACCGTACTTTACCTGCATCCTAGGTGAGCACAGGGGTGGGTACAGTTATCCTATCTACTCCCATTGGTTTTCTGACATTGTAAATTTCCTGAAAGCTGCATCACTTTCTGCTGACCTTTTTAAAATGTAGTTTTACCAGAAAAAAATTACACCTAATAAAGAGATCTGGACATATACAAATTTTGAGAAGACTGTCCTTTCCTCCAAGAAATGCAACAATAAAGAGGCATTGTGTTTAATTAAGTCTAAAATTTGCTGTTTTATTCCAGCATACCTGCTTATGAGCATCTTTCTTCCTTCTTATATGATAAAATACACTTCTTAACTAAGCTATCCCATTTCCTGAGGTTGCTGGACATAAAATTTGCCATTTAACTAAAGAACATTTTACCTCATCCCTTTATCCTATTCATTTCCCAGAAAAATAATGTGCATCCTTCACCTTCAGAATAAACAATGAGAAAATGCTTCAGAAGTACGTGATTAAAGTTTGTTTTCTGAATTAAAAATACCAAGAACGAGAAACTGTTTTCTCAACATGATAAAAATACAGTCTTTGGGCAAGGTCAAAGGTGTGTCACTAAGATAGAGGGACTTTTGGTCCAAGAATCAATCCTATGTAGGATTTCCTATTTCACAGTCTGTCAAGGTCTTTCTATCCCTCCCCAAGGGCGCTTCAAAGAAACAAGCAAAAGTTTCTTGAATATGTAAACCTTAAATACAATGTACCCTGTTAACTTGCAAATATTAATAGATTGTGACCCCCCTACTACTATTACACCTATTGCTACTGGTTGGTGACTGAATGGTCAGCTTGCTGGAAGGGAACAAATGCTGAGTGGGGGAGAGGCTCCCTTACTTTCCTTTCCTAATTTGTAAGATACCTGAGGATTTAAAATGATTTGTGGGGATGCTGCTAAAATCACAGCTGAAAACCTAGAGAATGGGCATTTTATAAAACCTAAGAATGAAATAATTTCAAAAGCTTTAGGAAGCTGTAAATTTTTTTAAAGGTGAAAGATGAAAGGAAAACCTGCACAAGCAACATACCAAGAAACAGATGGTCTTTTACAAAAAATAACCAAGAGTGTGCCTTCCACAAGCACGCGTGTTAATTGTAGCATACC
>PVKU01015872.1:0-16641 GCA_004027475.1 Anoura caudifer | reverse complement strand
TAGTGTAATTATGATGTGCCTTGGTGTGTTCCTCCTTGTATTCAACTTCTTTGGGACTCTCTGAGCTTCCTGGACTTCCTGGAAGTCTATTTCCTTTGCCAGATTGGGGAAGTTCTCCTTTATTATTTGTTCAAATAACTTTTCCACTTGTTGCTCTTCCTCTTCCCCTTCTGGTACCCCTATAATTCAGATGTTGGGATGTTTAAAGATGTCCTGGAGGTTCCTAAGCCTCTCCTCATTTTTTTGAATTCTTGTTTCTTCCTTGTTTTCTGCTTGGTTGTTTGTTTCTTCCTCTGGTCCACTCCATTGATTTGAGTCCCAGTTTTCCTCCCATCACTATTGGTTCCCTGTGCATTTTCCTTCATTTTACTTATTGTAGTCTCCATTTGTTCCTCTAATTTGTGACCAAAATCAACCAATTCTGTGAGCTTCCTAATCACCAGAACTTTGAACTGTGCTTCTGATAGGTTGGCTACCAGTGCTATGAGCTCTGCATCTGATAGGTTGACCACCTCCTGGTTGCTCAGATGCATTAGCTCTGGGGCCCTGGTCTGTTCTCCCTTTTGAGCCATCCATGGTTTTGTTTTTTTTTGTTTTTGTCTGGTCGTGGCTGTTAGGTAGTGAGGGGTGGAGCCTTAGGTGTTCACCAGGGTGGGGCAGCCCAGTTGCTGGGTTGTGATGCTGGATGTGGGGGCAGGGTCTGAGAGGGAACAATGGTGCTTGCTCTGTGCTGTCTCGTGGATTTCAGTCCCTTCAGCCTCTTTCCCCTATCAAATTGGGTCCTTCTGGTGCTGATTTCCATGTGGGTGGGCCTGCACACTCTCCAGGACCCCGTGGGTCTCCCCAATGAACTCTCCTATGAGGCTGGGACTCCCTCCCAGCACCTCAGCCCCTACAAGTATTTTCAATGGGTGCTTTTAGGCTTCACTTCCCAGCCCTAGGGCCCTGGGTTGCACAGTCTGTCTTGCTGCCCGTTTTTGCCTGGTTTATCTGTGCGCGAATGTGTGCTCGCAGTCCACTGCCTTGTGCGCCCCTCCTGGCCTCCCCACGTTCAGCAATGCCTCTGCCTGTGTGCCTGAAGTGACTGCATGCCTGGGACCACCACCAGCTTATCCCACCGAGATGTGACTCCGCCGGCCACAGACTCCGCCCCTCTTACCAGTCTCAGTGAAGGGTTGTTGTCGGACTCCCGCACAATTCAATTTTCTCTCTGTCCTGGTTGGGTTTTCTTTTTTCTTTTTTCTTTTTTTTTGGTTCTATATTTTTGTTCTCCTTAAACTTGGTTGTGAGAAGAGGCACAGTGTGTCTAGATTCACCTCCGTCTTGGCTGGAAGTCTGCAGACATTCTTTAAAAGTCTTCATTGTGCATTATATGCACAGACTTCTCTATAGTATGTACATTGACTTTGATATTTATTCATATCTATGTACAATAATAATATCTAAACTCAACATTTGCATGATTCATACACAAGCATGTTTAACTTTACATCTCTCACAAATACCTATATAAGCAACACAGATTCCAACAATTCAAGAAAAATTCCAGCCAAGCCTATCCACCAAATCACCATTATAAAGAAAAAAAATGGGAAAGACTTCCAGGTAAGATGGAGGCGTAGGAAAACATGGCTCACCTCCTTGCACAAGCACATCAAAATTACAACTAAATTACAGGCCAATGATCACTCACAACTCTCAGAAATTGAGTTGAATTGAATTCTGACAACTCGGATCTAAAGAAACCACATCAATCCAGAAGGGTAGGAGATGCGAGGACCTGGAGTCTTGAAGACACAGAACAGATTGGTCTTGACACTGACTTGTGGTGGGTAAAAATTTGGAAGGAATATCTCAGGATCGAGGGGTCCCAGCCATACACCAGGCCCCCCAGCCCTGGGTTCCAGTGCCAGGAGATAAGCCCCCATAACTTCTGGCTATAAAAACTAATGGGATTTGAGCCAGTGAAAAAAGCTACTGGAATTCCTGGCAGTTTCTCTTAAAGTACCTGTGCTGAACTTCCTCAGATGCATGCCCTCTGAGCTCCAGCACCATCAGGGTAGTAGCTTAAAAGGTACCAGTGGCATACAGGGAGGAACTGAAGTGTCCAGCATGAGGGTGATGACTGGGGAACAGCTGTCGCCCAGAAAGAAAAACAGGTGGAGGACATTGTGCCTTTTCTGCGCCCTCCCCTCAGAAAGCTACAGAAGAGGCAGGTGGTAGCCATATCCAAGATTCCATCAACCCGGTTTACACTGTTTGCCCCACACTGGCATTTACCTGAGTCTCTGCCCCACCCATCTTACAACCCACCCAAAGCCCTCCTAGTCAGCACTAGCAGCAGCCCACTTTGGATCACAGATTGGCTCCATAGGGGAACTTCCAAGCCCAGCACAAGTAGCAGCCATCTGCACATTGCTTTGTAATTCATGCTAGGTGTCCCCTGGAAGAACACAGTTGGTGACTCACTCTGACCTGCACCTCCTGGGAAACCCAAGAGTGTGTGCACCCAGTAAACTGATACAGATCACACTGGAGCACCACCACCATGCCCCTGCACAGCTGATCCTCCAGGGCTGGGAGACAGACAGTAATCACAGTAGCTTGCCCTCAGCCATACCCTACATACTCAGTGTAGGGTGAAGGAAGAGAATGAGTTTTCTTTCTACCAATGATTCTTTTAAAAACAAACAAAACAAAATAAAAAAAACCTTTAAAGTGAGTCACTCCTAGATTAGCATCAGTGAATTGCCTATTTTAAGTAGTATTCCAAAAAGAAATGCACATTTTAATATTCATGCGTGTCTTTGTCAAGCAGTTCTTGAAACTGCCAAGTATAAGCAGTCTTCCTACAGCCAGGTACATCTGTCTTCTTTGTAGATGGGGAAAAGAGAGTTTTCATTGTTTTTTTAAATTATTTTTGTATTTTTAAATTTATTATTGTTCAGTTACAGTTGTCCTGCCCTTTTCCCCATTGCTCACCCATACACCCTACCCCCTGACTTGGACAGGCAATCCCCCCCATGGTCCATACACATGAGTCCTCTATTCATGTTCCTTTCCCTGCCTCTTCCCCTTCTTTTCCCCATTATCCCCTTCCCCCTTCCCTAAGGTCACTGTAAATTTGTTATTTATTTCCAAGTCTCTCATTATATTTTGCTCATTTATTTGTTTTGTTGATTAGGTTCCACTTATAGGTGAGATCATATGGTATGTGTCTTACACCGCCTTGCTTATTTCACTTAGCATAATGCTGTGTAGTAAATTTACCACAGTTTTGGGATCCACTGATTTACTGATGGGCACTTAGGCAGATTCCAACACTTGGCTACTCTGAACTGTGGTGCTTTGAACTTTGGGGTGCATAGATTCTTTTGAATTGGTGATTTGGGATTCTTAGGTTATAGTTCCAGCAGCAGTTCCCTTTTAGTTTTTGAGGAACTTCCATACTGTTTTCCACAGTGGCTGCATCAGTCTGCATTCCTACCAACAATATAGTAGGGTTCCCTTTCCTCTGCATCCTTGCCAGACTTCCTGTGTATTGATTTATTAATGATGGCCATTCTGACAGATGTGAAATGGTATCTCACTGTGGTTTTAATTTGTATCTCTCTGCTGGCTAGTGATGTTGAGCATTTTTTTCATGTGTCTATGGGCCCTCAATGTCCTCTTTGGAGAAGTGTCTGTTCAGGTCCTTTGCCCATTTTTTAATTGGATCATTTGTCTTCCTGGTGTGGAGTCATGTGAGTTCTTTACATACTTGGGAGATCAAATACTTCACCAAGGTGTCATTGGCAAATATGCTTTCCCATACTCTTGGTTCCATTTCCATTTTTTAATGTTTTTAATGTTTTCTCTAGCTGTGTAGAAGCTTTTTACTTTGAAGTAGTACTATTTGTTTATTCTTTCCTTTATATCCCTTGCCCTAGGGGACGTATCAGTGAAAATATTGCTGTGTGGGATATCTGAAATTTTCCTGTCTATGTTTTCCTCTAGGGCTTTTAAGGTGTCATGACTTATATTTAAGTGCTTTATCCATCTCAAATTTATTTTGGTGTATGGCAGGGGTGTCAAACTCATTTTCACTGGGGGGCCACATCAGCCTCACAGTTGCCTTCAAAGGGCCAAATGTAATTTCAACTCCTTAACAGTTAAGGAGTAGTTACATTTACAGTCCTAAAATTATTTCAGCCCTTTGAAGTGGCCCCCAGTGAAAATGAGTTTGACACCACCAGTGTATGGTGTAATTTTGTGGTCCAGTTTCATTTTTTCCTCATATGTAGCTGTCCAGACCCCTTAACACCATTTGCTGAAGAGGCTATTTTTACTCCATGTTATGTTCCTGCCCCCTTGAACAAATGTTAACTGACTGTATTGACATGGGTTTATTTCTGAGCTCTCTATTCTGTTCCATTGGTTTATGTGTCTGTTCTTATGCAAGTACTAGGCTGTTTTCATTACAATTGCCTTGCAATATAGTTTGATATCAGGTATTGTGATCCCTCCTACTTTGTTATTCTTTCTCAAAATAGCTGAGGCTATTTGCGGTCATTTATGATTCCATATACATTTTTGAAATATTTCTTCTATATCTGTGAGCTATGTCATTGGTATTTTGATAGGGATAGCATTGAATGTACAGATTTATTTGGGCAGTATGGACATTTATTTTAAAGATTTTATTTATTTTTAGAGGGTAGAGGAGAAAGGGAGGGAGAGAAACATTGATGTGTGGGAGATACACCTATAAGTTACCTCTTGGATGTCCCCAACCAGGGACCTGGCTTGGAGCCCAGGCATTTGCTCTGACTGGGAATTGAACCAGCGACCTCTCAGTTCATAGACCAACACTTAATCCACTGAGCCACAACAGCCAGGGAATGGAAATTTTAATGATGATAATTCTTCCAGTCCATGAACATGGTATATGCTTCCATTTAATTGTATCTTTCTTAATTTCTTTCATAAGTGTTCTGTAGTTTTCTGAGTACAGGTCATTTACCTCCTTGGTTAAGTTTATTCCTAAGTATTTTATTTTTCTTGTTGGTATAGTAAGTGGGATTTCTCCCCTAGTTTCTGATATGCATTGTTGGTATATAAAAATGCCTTCAATTTCTGAATATTGACTTTGTATCCTGCTGTTTTCCAAATTTATTTATTAGGTCGAGTATTTTTTTTGGTGGAGTCTATAGGGTTTTCTATGTACACTATCATGTCATCTGCAAACAGTGACTGCTTTACTTCCCCCTTTCCAATTTGAATTCCTTGTATTTTTTTCCCAAACATTGTGATCAGAACTTTCAATACTATGTTGAATAGAAGTGGTGAGAGCAGACACCTTTGTCTTGTTCCTGATCCTAGTGGGAAAGCCTTTAGTTGTTGCCTGTTGAGTATGATGTTGGCTGTAGATTTCTCATATATGGCCATTATTATGTTGAGATTTGCACTCTCTACTCCTACTTTGCTGAGTATTTTTATCATAAATGGATGATGTACTTTATCAAATGCTTTTTCAGCATCTATTGATATGATCATGTGATTTTTGACTTTTGTGTTATGTGGTGTATTACATTTATTGACTTGCGTATAGTGTACCATTGGTACACCACTTGATCATGGTGTATTATCTTTTTAATGAATTACTGGATCTTGTTTGTTCATATTTTGTTGAGGATTTTAGCATCTATGTTCATCAGCAATATTGGTCTGAAGTTTTCTTTCTCTGTTGTGTCTTTTCTGGTTTTGGAATTAGGGTAATACTGGACTCATAAAAGGAAGTTTGGGAGTCTTCCTTCTTCTTAGATTTTTTGGAATAGTTTGAAAAAATCAGGGTTAGCTTTTCACTAAATATTTTGTAAAATTCTTCTGCGAATCATCTAGCCCAGGTCTTTTGTGTATCTATTACTGCTTCCTATTTCACCAGTGGTTATTGGTTTGTTTAGGGTATCTGCATTTTCTTGATTCAGATTTGGAGGATTATATCTTTCTAGAAATTTCTCCATTTACCCCAGGTTTTCAAATTGTTTGGCATATACTTGTTCATAGTAATTTCTTAAGATCCTTTGTGTTTCTGTGGTATCAGTTGTAATTTCTCCTCTTTTATTTCTGATCTTATTTATTTGGGTCCTCTCTCTTATTTTTTGATGAGACTGCTTAAAGCTTTGTTGATTTTTTTTTTATCTTCTCAAAGAACCACCTCCTGGATTTATTCTTACTTTGGATTGTTCTTTTATTCTCTATGACATTTAATTCTGCTCTGATCTTCATTATTTCCATCTTCCTACTCGCTCTGGACTTCTTTGTTGTTTTTCCTCCCATTCTTGTACTTGTAAGGTTAGGTTGTTAATTCAAAATATTTCTATCTTTTTAGGTAGGCCTGTATTGCTGTGAACTTCCCTCTAACAACTGCCATTACTGTGCCATAGGTTTTTGGTTGTACATTCATTTTCATTTGTTTCCAGAAATTTTTGATGTCTTCTTGATCTCATTATTTACTCATGCATTGTTTAATAACCTGTTTTCTGACCCCACTTACTTGGTTGTTTTTGAGTTTTCTTCAGGTTGGTTTCTAGTTTCAAGCCATTGTGATCAGAAAAGATGCTTGATATTATTTCAATTTTTTGAATTTGTTGAGGTTTGTTATTTGTCCTATCATGTAGTCTATCTTTGAAAATGTTTCATGTGCATTTGAAAATAATGTATATTTTGCTTCTTTGGGGTTAAAGTTTCTGTATATATCAATTAACCCTTTTGATCTGCTGTATTGTTCAGTGCCACAAAGTTCTTGTTGGTTCTTTGCTTGGAAGATATGTTCATTTTGACAGTGGGACATTGAAATCCCCTAGTATAAGTACGTTGCTCTCTGTGTGTTTCTTTAAGTCCTCCAAGATTTTCCTTATGTATTTGAGTTGGATGCATATATGTTTATAGCTTTCTGATGGATTTTTTCCTGTAGAATTATGAAGTGTCTTTCTGTGTCTCTTCTTATGGCTTTTGTTTTGAAATCTGATTTAAATATTGCTACAGTGAGTTTTTTATCCTGTCCATTTATTTGGAGTATTTTATTCCAACCCTTCACTTTTGGTCTGTGTAGGTTTTTGTTCTAAGGAGGTTCTCTTGTTGGCAGCATATATGTGGGTCATGTTTTCTTGTCCATTCAGGTATTCTATGTCTTTTGATTGGAGAATTTAATCCATTTAAATTTAAGGTTACTACTGAAAGTATTTATTCATTGCAATTTTTTCCTTTTGTACCTGTGTTCCTCTCATTCTCACTATGCACCTTAATCTTTTTAAAGCAATCCCTTTAGCATACCTTGCAGTGCTGGTTTGGTGGAGGTGCATTCTTTCAGCCTTCTTTTGTCTGGGAAGCTCCTTATTTTGCCTTCCATTTTAATTGAGAGCCTTACTGGGTAGAGTAGTCTTGGTTGTAGGCCTTTGTTTTTTATTACTTGGAATATTTCTTGCCATTCACTTCCGGCTTGCAATGTTTCTGTTGATAAGTCAGCTGCTAGTCTTTTTGGAGCTTCCTTGTACATTACTTTCTGTTAGTCCCTCACTGTCTTTAAGATTCTCTCTTTGTCTTTAAAATTTGGCATTTTAATTATGATGTGTCTTCAAGTAAGAACTCTTTGGGATCATCTTGATTGGGACCATCTGTGCTTCATGAACTTGCATGGCTTTTCTTCTCTCCAGGTTAGGGATGTTTTCTGTCATTATTTTTTTTAAAACAAATTTTCTATTCTTTCCTCTTTTCTTCTCCTTCTGGTAGTCCTATGTGTCAAATGTTGTATTTCATGTTATCCTGAAGTTCCCTTAAGGTAGCCTCATACTTTTTGAGTCTTTTTTTTCATGCTGCTGCTCTACCTGATTATTTCTTTCTACCTTGTCTTCCAGCTCACCAATTTGGTCCTCTGTTTCACCCAAGCTGCTTGTGATTCCTTCTAGTGTATTTTTAAATTTCAGATATTGTATTCTTCATTTCTTCCTGGTTCCTGTATGTAGTTTCTATTTCTCTTTTCATTCTGTTTTAGTTTTCACTCAGTTTGTTATAGTTGTCACTGAGTTCCTTGAGCATCCTTATAACTGTTCTTTGAATTCTATGTCTGATAGTTTGCTTTCTTCAATTTCATTTAGCTCTTTTACTGGGAATTCTTCCATTCCTTTTGACTGAAGGTTCTTTCCATACATCCCCATTTTAAGTGATATTGTTTCTTTATCTCAAGATGCTCTTCTTTGCCAGCTGTCTTCATGGTGTAGACTTTGTGTTAGGAGTCTGTGAGACTCAATGGTGCAGTCTCCTTGATCACCTTGTCTGGATGCTCCAGGGTTGCCCTTTCTTCCACTTGTGTTTGCTGTCTTGTACTTGGACTTTACTTGTTGGTGGTTTTTCTGTTGGTGGTTTCTCCCCTACAATGGGCTTCCTAGTAGTCACAGCTCCTACCTTGTCTTGTATGCTGTTGTACAAGTGTTGGTTAACAGAGCAATATTACCAGACAACCAAACCTATGCCAGCAAAAAGAACCTCCCACCAGATCAGCAATTCCAACTGTAATTGAGGTAAGATTCTAAAGGTGAAGAGAGACTATGGATATTTTAAGATATGACAAAGGGAATATGTGAAGACTAAAAGAGGGGAAATATTATTGAGTGGAAGATGGAGGAGAATTGATAAAAGTAAGTATTTGTCCTGGCAAAGAGGGGGAGAGAACAAAATTTAAAATGTAAGTAAATGACGAAAGGGCGATTGGAACAACAGGGTAAGAAAAAGAAAGAGTATAATAGATTTGAGGTAAAATTGAAAAGGTATTGGACCAATGGGAGCAAAATTGCAGAAAAACTATAGCACAGTTTATAGCAATGACAGCTGATAGAAATTTAATAAAAAATGGAATTGAAATAAGAATATTGTACAAAAGCAAAAAGTGAATATGAGGTGTCTACAGTAAAGAAAAATAATTTTGAGAGGATGGGTGGAGCAAACTAATAAGTGTAAGTAGTAAAGCCCAGGTTGACATAGGGGGAAATTAAAAAAAATGAATTAAAATTACTCGTTCAACTGATCAGGGGTAGAGGGAAAGCAATATGGACTAAGGCAGGGGGAGAGTATTCTATGAGATTTAAAGTACAAACAAATAGTGAACAAATAAGAATTCAATTGGAGAAATACAGCAATAACTGTGGTATTTCACCCAAGTAGCCACTGTTTATAAAAGGTGGAAAAGAAACAAGACCCTTAAAAGAGGGAAGAAACGAATGTGAGCTGACTTAAGAAAGAAGGGTGCTTATGTGAGGTTAGATGGAGGACGAATAGTGAAAGTAGGGGTTAGGAACATGGCACGGTGTGCAAGAAAATAAAGTTTACAACAACAATAATAAAGCTCAGGAAGTTGGCACAATGGGTTAAGAACAGGGAAGGATGCTGTGTGAGATTTGGAAAAACAATAACATGATAAAAATGTATATCTGAATAAAAACAGTAAAAAATAAAAGACCAAGGGTAGTGAGTTATTTGGAATATGAGTGAAGTGAAAGAAGGAGAATTAAAATGCATTATGAAAGAGAGAAAAAAAGGAGAGAGGGAAGATAACAGAGGAGTGAAAGGAAGCCACAATAACATTTTCTCAGGACCAGGGAATTGAAACTAAATTGTGGAGAAACCACCTGGAACAAACAATTGAACAATAGTGAGAGAGAACCCTTATAACCTCAGTCAGATAGAAGAATCAGCTTTAGGACACTGATAGCACCTGCACAACAGCACAGAAGGCATAGTAAGTGAAGTGACCCTTAGGCTACCAGAAGGAGGGAAGTACCCACTAAGTAACAACCCAACAACAATCAAAGCTTAATTACACTGAGGAAGATAATATAAATGGCATAAAGGGTATCCCAAGACCATTATGTTCAGGAGATCAAAGAGACTGCACCACTGAATCTCACAGGTCTCCTACCATAGAAGTTCACACCACAAACTCAGGTAGTCAAAACAGATCAACTTAAGAAGCAGAAGCAAACAAGAAGAGTCTTCCAAATAATGGGAAGACAAAGAAGCAACCATCAAATGAAAACAAAGGAGGAATCCTCAGAAAGAATGCTAAATGAAATAGAGGCAAGTCAACTATCAGATATTGAGTTCAAAGCAATAGTTATCAGGGAGCTCCATGAGCTTGGTGAGAATTAACTACAACTTCAGGGAAGCTACAAGGAACTTACTGCAAATTACGGAAGCATGAAAAAGGACATAGAAACTATCAAGAGCCAACAGGAAATGAAGAATACAAGTTCTGAGTTGAAGAACACAGTAGAAGGAATCAAAAGTAGGCTAGATGAAGCAGAGGACTGAATTATTGAGCTGGAGGGTAAGGTAGAAAAAAACTGTCAGAAAACAAGAAAAGGAAAAAAGATTAAAAAAGAATGAAGAGGGGTTAAGGAAACTGCAAGACAGCATGAAACATAATAATATCTATGTGCTAGAGATACCAGAAGGAGAAGAAGAGGAGAAGCAAGGGATAGAAAACTTGTTTGAAAGTGTAATGATGAAAAGCTTCCCTAATTTGATGAGAGAAAAAGTCATACAAATCCAGGAAGGAGAGAGGGTCCTAATCAAGAGGAACCCAAAGAAGCCCACGCTAAGATATATCATAACTAAAATGGCAAAATTCCAAGACAAAGAGAGAATCTTAAAGGCAGCAAGAGAGAAACAGGAAGTAACATAAAAGGGAGCCCCAATAAGACTAGCAGGTGACTTCTCAATGGAAATGCTCCAAACTAGAAGGGCATGGGAAGCAATATTGCAAATAATGAAAAGCAAAGGCCTGCAAACAAGACTACTCTACCCAGTAAGGCTCTCAATTAAAATGGAAGGCAAAATAAGGAGTTTCCCAGAAAAGAAGGCTGAAAGAATGCACTTCCACCAAACCAGCACTGCAAGATATGCTGAAGGGAATGCTTTATGAAAAGGAACAAAAAGAGTGAGAGATTGAGGACCACAGGTATGAAGAGTGCAAAATGGCAATGAATAAGAACCTATCAATAATAACGTTAAATGCACATGGACAAAATGCTTCAATCAAAAGACATAGGTTAGCTGAATGGATAAGGAAACATGAGCTGCACATATACTGCCTACAAGAGACCCACCTTGGAGCAAAAGATCTACACAGACTGAACATGATGGAGTGGAAAAAATATTCCAAGCAAATGGACTGGGGAAAAAAGCCAGGATAGCAATACTTATATCACACAAAATACTCTTCTACACAAAGGTCATAAAAGGAGACACAGAAGCCCTGGCTATTGTGGCTCAGGGGACTGAATGACACCCTGCTAACCAAAAAGTCGCTGGTTTGATTCCCAGTCAGGATACATGCTTGGGTTGCTGGCAAGATTCCCAGTGGGAGGCATGTAAGAAGCAACAAAACATTGATGTTTCTCTCCCTGTCTTCTCCCTCCATTTCCTCTTCTCTGAAAATAAATAAATAAAATATTTTAAAAGAATAGAGAGAGACACAGAAGGATACTTCTTAATACTCAAGGGAAGAATCCCTCGAGAAGACATAAACATTATAAACATATACACACCCAACATAGGAACATCCAAATATATAAGGAAAGCCTTGGAGGAATTCCAGAAAGATATGGATACCAACACACTTATACTAAGGGAGTTTAACACCCCACTGTCAAAAATGCATAGACTTCCAAACAAAATGTTAAAAAGATATTGTGGCATTTAACAATGTCCCACATCAAATGGAATTAATATATATATGGAACCATTCATCCTAAAGAAGCAAAATACACATTCTTTTCAAGTGCACATGGAATATTTTCCACGACAGACCACATGATAGGACACAAATCAAGCCTCACCAAGGTCAAGAAAATTGAAACCATATTAAGCATTTTGTCAGACCACAAAGGCCTGAAACTGAAACCATCTTCAAGGAAAAAAACTAAAAAAAAAAAAAAAAAACCCCAAAACACTCAAGTTCTTGGAGATTGAATAGCATGCTGTTAAATAATGCATGGGTCAAGAATGAGTTCAAGGAAGAAATAAAAAATATTCAGAAAACAAATGAAAGTGAACATACAACAATCCAAAACTTATGGGACAGAGTGAATACATTCTTGAGAGGGAAATTCATAGCAATACAGGGTTGCCTAAAAAAGATACAGACATTTCAACTAAACAACCTAACCCCAAATCTACAAGAACTGGAAGAACAACAACAAAAAAAGCCCAGAGGGAGTACAAGGAAGGAAATTTTCAAGATTGGAGCAGAATTAAATGGCATAGAGACTAAGAGAATTCAAAGGATCAATAAATCCAGGAGCCGGTTCTTTGAAAAGATAAACAAAGTCAGTAAGTCATTAAGCACTCATCAAGAAAAAAAGATAGAAGACTCAAATAAATAAAAACCAAAATAAAAGAGGAGAGATTACAACTGATACCACAGAAATACAAAGGATTGTAAGAAATTATTATGAACAAGTAAATTAGAAAATTTGGGTAAAATAGACCAATTTCTAGAAAAAAATAACCCTCCAAAACTAAACAAAGAAGGAGCAGAAGCCTGAACAGACCAATAACAGCTGGTTGAATTGATGCAATAATCCCAAACCTGCCAGTACACAAAAGCCCTGGACTGGATGGTTTCACAGGAGAATTTTATAAAACAGTTAAGCAATTGCTACCCTCCATCCTTCTAAGGCTAGTACAAGAAATCCTTGAAGAGGGAATTCTCATAAACATTTTTATGAAGCCAGCATCATCCTAATCCCAAAACCAGATAAAGACACGACAAAGAAAGAAAACTTCAGGTCAATATCGCTGAGGAATGTAAACATTAAAATCCTCAACAAAATATTGGCAAACCGCATCCAACAATACATTGAAAAGATCATACATCATGACCAAGTGGGATTCATCTCAGGGATGCAAGGATGGTACAATATTTGCAAATCAGTAAATGTAATACATCACATAAACAAAAGCAAAGAGAAAAATCACATGATCATATCAATAGATGTGGGAAAAGCATTTGAAAATGTACAGCACCCATTTATGGTAAAAACACTCAGCAAAGTGGGAATAGAGGGAGCATTCTTCAACATTATGAAGGTCATTTACAAGAAACCTATACCCAACATCAAACTCAATGGGGAAAAAACAAAATCTATCACACTAAGATCAAGAACAACACAAGGATGTTTACATTTACCACTCCATTGAACACAGTATTGGAAGTCCTAGCCACTGCAATCAGACAAGAAAAAGAAATAAAAGATATCCAAATTGCAAAGGAGGGAGCGAAACTGTCACTGTTTGCAGATGACATCATGTGTACATAGAAAATCCTATAGACCCCACCAAAAATCTACTTGACCTAGTAAGTGAACTTGTCAAATCAGCAGGATACAAAGTCAATATTCAGAAATCAAAGGCATTTTTGTACACCAACAATGAAATATCAGGAACAGAAATCAGGAAAAAATCCCATTTGATGTAGCAACAAGAAAAATAAAGTACCTAGGAATAAACTTAACCAATTATGTAAAAGGCCTATACTCACAAAACTACACGACACTGAAGAAATTAAGGAGGACACAAAGAAAGGGAAGCAAGTACCATGTTCATGGATTGGAAGAATTAACATCATCAAAATGTTCATAGAACCCAAAGCAATTTATAGATTCAATGAAATCTCCATTAAAATACCATTGACATATTTCACAGATATAGAACAAACATTTCAAAAATTTATATGGAACAATAAAAGACTCCAAATATGTGCAGCAATTTTGAGAAAGAAGAACAAAGTAGGAGGGTTCACAATACCTGTTATCAAACTACATTACAAGGGTGCAGTAATCAAAACAGTCTGGTCCTTCCATAAGAATAGGCATGTAGATTAATGGAACAGAATAGAGAGTATAAAAATAAACCCAAGTCTCTATGGTCAATTAATATTCAACAAAGAGGGAAGAAACATAAAATGGTGTAAAAATAGCCTCTTCAACAAATAGTTTTGGGACAGCTTGACAGCTACATGCAAAAAAATGAAGCTCGACCACCAACTTAAATCATATACAAAAATAAACTCAAGATGGATAAAAGACTTAAATGCAAGTCATGACACTATAAAATTCCTAGAGTTTAACATAAGAAGGAAAATCTCAGATATTCTGGATAGCAATATCTTCACCAATATTTCCCCTAGAGCAAGGGACATAAACAAAAGGAGAAACAAATGGGAGTTCCTCAAAATTAAAAGCTTCTGCATGGCTAAAGAAAACATCAGTAAAATAAAAAGTGAACCAACTGTACGGGAAAATGAATTTTCAAATGCTATCTCAGACAAGAGTTTGATCTCCAAATATATGCCAAGAACTCACACAATTCCACTCCAGGAAGACAAACAATCCAATTAAAAAATGGGCAAAAGTCCTGATTACACAGATCTCTAAGGAGGACATACAGAGGACCCAGAGACATATGAAGGGATGCTCAGCATCAATGGCCACTTGAGAGATGCAAATTAAAAATGCAATAAGTCACAACTTCACACAGGACAGAATGATCATCATAACCAAATCAATGAACAACATGTGCTGGCAAGGTTGTGGAGAAAATGGTACCCTAGTATACTGTTGGTGGGAATGCAGACTGGTGCAGCCTGTATGGAAAACAGTATGGAATTTCCTCAGAAAACTAAAAATGGAACTGCCTTTTGACCTGGGAATTCCACTGCTGGGATTATACCCTATGAATCCTGAAACAACAAAACAAGCCTATTCACCCAGTGTTCATAGGAGCACAATTTACAATTGCTAAGTGTCTGAAGCAGTCTAAGTTCCCATAGGTAAATGAGTGGATCAAAAAACTATGGTACATTTACACAGTGGAATACTACACAGCAGAAAGAAAGAAGGAGCTCCTAGCCTTTGTGACAGCATGTGTGGATCTGGAGAGCACTATGCTGAGTGAAATAAGCCAGGTGGTGAAAGACAAATACCAGTTGATCTCACCAATAAGTGGAACCTAATCAACAAAACAAACAAGTAGGCACAATATAACCAGAAACATTGAAATTAAGAATGAACTGAGAGTAAGCAGATGGGAAATGGGAGAAGATAACAGGGGAGAAAGGGGAAAATGTTGTAGAGGAACATGTATAAAGGACACATGGACAAAGCCACAGGGGTGTGAGGTGGGGATAGCTGGGGTGGGAGGGAGTAGTAGGGACAAAATGGAGACAACTGAACTTGAACAACAATTTTAAAAGAGAATGAAAAAATAAATATTGTTGGCATTAAAATAATAAAAAAATGATTTACAGCAAAAAAGAAAAGGAATAGAAAAATGAGATAACAATGCAAATAAAAAAACAAACAAACACTGCCAGCTAAGATGGAGGCATAGGGGGACACACTGTGCCTCCTCTCACAACCAAGATTAAGGACAACGAAAATATAGAACCAAAAAAAAAACAAAAACCCCAACCAGAACAGATAGAGGATTGAATTGTATGGAGGTCCGACAATGATTCACCCAGACCAGTAAGAGGGGTGGAGTTGGAGGCTGGCAGAGAGAGGTCACGGTGGGAAGAGGTGGTAGCTGGTGGTCCTGGGCGCACAGGTGGTAGTTGCCAGGTGCAGGGAGGTAATAAGCACACCAGGCGAGGCACACAAAGCGGCTGACCACGGTCACACATTCACGCGCAGATAAACCAGGCGAAAATGGGCAGCGAGACAGACTGAGCAGCACAGGGCCCCAGCACTGGGAATAAAGCCTAAAAAGCACTGATTGAGAACACTTGTGAGAGTTGGGGTGCCGGGAGGGAATCCCAGCCTTGCGGAAGAGTTTGTTGGAGAGACCCACAGGGTCCTAGAGAGTGCATGAGCCCACCCACGCAGAAATCAGCACCAGATGGGCCCAGTTTGCTTGGGGAAGGCAGCGGAGGGGACTGGAGTCTGCGAAATAGCGGAGCAAGAGCCATTGTTCCCTCTTGGACCCACCCTGACATTCAACATCACAACCCAGCAAAGGGGTGGCCCCGCCCTGGTGAACACCTAAGGCTCTGCCCCTCACTACATAACAGCTGGGACCAGACCCACACCCCCCCCCCCAAAAAAAAAACAAGGATGGTTCAAATGAGAGAACAGATAGGGGCCCCAGAGCTAATTTATCTAAGCGACCAAGAGGTAGCCAACCTATCAGATGCACAGCTCAAAGCACTGGTAGCTAACCTAACAGATGCACAGTTCAAAGCATTGGTGATTAGGAAGCCCACAGAATTGGTTGATTTTGGTCGCAAATTAGATGAACAAATGGAGGCTACACTAAGTGAAATGAAGAAAAATGCACAAGGAACCAATAGTGATGGGAGGAAAACTGGGACTCAAATCAATGGAGTGGACCACAAGGAAGAAAGAAACAACCAAACAGAAAAGAAGGAAAAAGCAAGAATTCAAAAAAAATGAGGAGAGGCTTAGGAACCTCCAGGACATCTTTAAACGTCCCAACATCTGAATTATAGGGGTACCAGAAGGGGAAGAGGAAGAGCAACAAGTGGAAAAGTTATTTGAACAAATAATAAAGGAGAACTTCCCCAATCTGGCAAAGGAAATAGACTTC